>QFEA01002173.1:0-24149 GCA_003315975.1 Lactifluus echinatus
TGGCATGGGACATGAAATAACATATATAGGTCGCACGCGCATTCGTGCTTGCCGATTGTGTTTTTACGGACGTAATGAAGGATAACCGATGAAATGTTTGACGTAAATGTCATTTTAGAGCGTTGTTGTTATCTACACCTTGCGTAGTTATGGCGTGGAGAAGACAGATTGAGAATAAAGAAGAAGATCATGTTTGATTACTCTTACTCAATTAGGCAGCGACCAAGTCGGCTAATAAGTGAGGTGTTTAATTTAGAAAAGATATTTTCTACGTATTTTACCGTACAGGACGCGCGTGGTGTTTTTTGAAATCCAATTTACTGTATATATGTTACTGCTTGAGGCTACTGTAGCCTCAAGGCGCGGCCTCCCGTGTACTATAAGTTGGGGTGACAGGTAAGGGGGGGAGAGTGTATTGACAGATTTTAATTTTAATTTAAAGGCAGTGACCCCTCTGTCCTCGAGAAAGGCTCGCGCGTAGGGGTCGGAGCTACAATTATTTGTATTGTTTGGCCAGCACTAGTACTTATCCGTTCGTTCCTTCAAAAGTCGTCGATCACTCCCTGTCCCTCGGCGCGTCCACTAATCCATTCTCATCGCGCACGCACACCGGTACCATCTAAGTATTTTCTTCTCCTTCCTGCGGAATGCCGTACAACTGTAGCGTGCGTACTACTCGAAGCAGTGCAGTATGCCCACAATTCTCAAGCTTGTTGAACTTGAACATGAGGAAATGGCCGCCGCGGCATCAGGAAGCTGGACGGACGGCATCTATCTGCTACTAGCGGGATGCCTGGCGTTCCTGGCGTTACCGACCGAAAACCCGTAATCAGAAAGACGTGCGAATCGTCTCGTCACCGCCGGCTACTTTTACAATCACCATAGTACGGGACATACATCGATTGGGAGGTTGTGATCTGAAATTGTGATACAGTATGTACTGTGAGCTTATCTCCCTCAGTCGGGACATTGGATTGCTAGTGGTTGGTGATTTAGCCCTTTGTCGGCAACGATGGTTTCGAGGATCAGGCACGTGCACTTTGACACATGAGAAAAGCCACTAGGGCCGTCAAGTACAATATGATGGTGCAGCTTGCAGAGGAAGAGCTCCTCAATGTACAGTAAACATAAGGAGGGTTAAAGTGTCACCCTCGATACCAACCAGAATAGGGTTGTGGTCGAGAATTTTGACCCGCGCGGGTCAACCAGGCACCTGGCAGACAGGTTTGCACACAGCAAAAAAAGGATACTGTATGGATGCAGTCGGTGCATTGACAACCAGCTACATAGTCCTGTATACGATGCATATGGAGATTTCGTCCGCACTGATACTATCATGGTCCTGAACCAGATGGATCGATCAATTTATGACCCGTCTCCATGTATCCTTTCAAGTAAGGAGTGAGAATGCGAGCGTGCAGCACCTTTGATACTAAGTCCTAACTGAGGATCAGAAAGTCCTGTAGCAGGATTCCTTAGCGAGTCCGAGCGGTGCGACTGGAAGACAGGCGGAGACTTTGATTTCGACGCTTGTCGGCTGCGCGCCCCTGACGACAGGTGTTGCATTTGGCCCATGCGCCGCAGCAGCGATGGTGTCTCTTCAGTCGCTGTCTTCGGCCGTTTCGTCGAGGAGGGCTGAAGCTGAACACCGTCCTCTCCTACGCTAGCAGGGCTAGATGCACTTGAACCCACAGAACGCAGAGGGGACGAGTTCTTGCGCTGACGTCGTTGGCGTATGTGTTGTCCCCGAATTGAAAGCTTCTGCGCCCCCTCGCGACCTTGTGACACACCCGGTTCCTCTTCCTCGGCCTTTCGTTTGCTCAGTGTTACATCAACAGGAAGGTTGATTTCTGGAATCGGTAGTGGCGATGGTGGTTTTGCAACAAGTAGGGACGCTTGGGAAACCGGGCGAATCAATTCCTGATGAAACGAACAAGAGATGAGCGAAACTAGGAGAAGATAGAAAAGGGGGTGAAAGCGGACCCTGCTGAGATCCCCTACCCGTTTGGATTCGGGATTCTGTTTTTCATCTGCGAGCTGAGTAATCTCAACCAGAACCGAATGCAGGGGTGTAGGAATGTTCCAGTTCGCTTGCTCTTCCTTCCTCTGGGGGCACCGGGAAAAAATGGAAAGAAAAAATCACGTCTGTCAGTTTTCCCGGAATGTCATGGTCCACCAACCTGCCGACACGTTTGCAACAGCGTTTCGCAAGAACGCCACGCTTGCGCATCTGACGGCGCTATTTGGATGAAAAACTACTCATAGCACAAAAGGAGTCACGTGAGAGGTGGCACAGCAAGGGGTGGTCGGTGGGTCGGAGTACGTACCGGAAGGATCACGGTCAATGCGTCCACGACTTGACGCCGCATAGAGGCGAGCTCAGCAGACTCTGGACTCTTTTGGCGGCTGCAAGCCGCGAGAGTCCGCGCCAAATGGACGATGAAAAACAAGCGCGCGTCTTCCGATAGTCTCCTAAGTGTCATTTTCCCCATGAGAGACGAGGTGCAATAGAAGCGCAAGAGCCAGACGGGGTCCGACATGCCCTTTTCGTGACACAGAAAATCGCACAGTTCAAGGTAGTTGCGAGACTGGTCCAAATTCACGGCGCTCCGCCTCGGCGCGAGGTCTTCCTTGAGCGAAGAAGTAGCCCGCGCGAGCAACACTTGCAACAATTCATTGCCGCGACGACTTGGTCGGCCGTTATTGAACGAGGGCAGGAAAACCAAAATGTCCCTCGTAATCTTCGCGGCGTCAGCTCCGCCAAATTTGGACACAGCCTGCACATTCTCTCGTTCGTCAGCGCCAGCGCTGGGAGTAATGGGAACAGAAATCTCTTGCTACCTTGAGAAGAGTGTTTATAAGCGCATTTTCTTGCCCCGTGCCGCCCTCCACTTGGCCTTGTAATCGCGTCAGGAGCGGGGTCTTCGCCTCCTCGCCAAGGAACGCGACCACCAGCGCGCGCAGTCGGTCTCGAATAGCCTTGTCCTCATCTTCTGTCGGATCGTCTGGGGGAACAATCTGATCACAGAGGACGCTCAGGGTGATCTTGGAGTCCAGCTCGAGATGTTGGATGAGCGCAGTCTTGACCACCGCAACCTCTGCCGGTTCATCTGAGAAAGTCAAGTGGCAGAGGGGAACCGCGGACAACAGTTAATATGTCATCCTTTTCCGTACAGAAAGGGTGACGGAGGTAACTCACCGCTCTGGAGTAACTGCACCAGGACGTCCACGTTCCTCTCCACCCATCTAGGCTGCTCCTCAGACATCCGAACAACAGCTCTGTATCCTTCAATCCGGATCTGCAAGAGTCGAACGCAACGCAGGAAACAAAAAACATAAGACGAAAATAAACATCTAGCGAGGGCGCAGCAAACGAACGTTTTGATCCTGATCTTCGCAAAGGTCGTATATCGCGTTGATAGCGTCTTCCTCGAGGTCGGGAAATGCCCTGAAAAACTTGGCGATGTTCATCGCTGCCAGGCGCTTGAGGGGTGTATGCGGAGAATGGGCGAGTTTGATTGCGTGGACTAGGGCATGTTTTCTCTGCACACAACACGTACGCGTATCAGAGCACGAGAAACGGAATATATCCGTGTCTGCGTGGGAGCGAGCGAGACAGAGCCGGAAAGACGTACGACGGTATGGTTGCCGGGTACACGTCGCTCAGCGCGGCCAAACAATTCGGCAGCCTCGCGCTCCTGTTCGGATAGACTACCAGGCATGATAAAGTTTAGGCACAGAAATGAGTTAACGCCAGGGTTGGTATTGAACGAGTTTGCCAGAAAGACAGAACGCGAACGTAAAGCGGCACCGAGGGCGGGCGACACCGGCACCGGCACCGGACGACATCCAGGTAGATGACATAATCATTACTGTAATAATCTGATATCTCGTCACTCGTCAAACAGATCCAAGATTGTCATGCCGGAACAGGTTCTCAAACGCTTCCGTGCTCTCCCCAATCACGCCGAACGCATCCTGCAACGTCCGTCCAAGAAAGTCCAGCTCTCGCGTGATCCCCTTCATCGTCAGCGCGTACGCAAAATACAGCAGCTGCCGTGACCCCCTGATGTCTCGGCTTCTGACAACATCCAGCTTTCGGATCGCTTCCACCTTTATGCCCACACTCTAAGCATCCCGAAAGGCACAGCGGTTGGATACATATGGCTTACCAGTTGCAGTCTTGCCTTTTCGGCTGGAGGTAAGTATGGCGGCAATGGCGCCTTCAGTCGGAACGCGGATGCTAATGTCGAGAAGTATAGAATGATGTTGCCAGCCATCTCCCGGCGCTCTTTATTGACGGGGATGATGAAATCACGGCGCACGCTCTGCATAGTGATCAACATCTCGCCCCTATGTTAATGGGGTGCTATCTTACCGTATACCTAGGCACAGCACGTTGAGTCATGAGTCAAATCCGTCTCCCAAAAGGGTTGACGTACCATTCCTCGCGTGTGGTAACGCACCGCATGCTGTGGAGCTTGTCCAGTATCGTTTGTAGGCTCGCCAGGATCGAACGATAAAGCTTGATAGGGAAAGGGCCCTTCAAACGAGGTTCGTGCTGAGTCTGCTTGAGTAAATCCTGCAGTTCGAGGAGCTTGATTTGTAGATGCAGTTCCCTGTATTTAGATGAAATCAGGAGACTACATTGAATCAAATAAGGTTGTCTGTATACATGGCCATGAATACCTCGACAGAAATGTTTACACCCCGCAACAGAGGCGTCTCTTCGTTGGGGTCATCTTGTTCAGCAAGCGTCAACCCCGTCGGACTCTCAGGAAAACCAGAATTGGACGCGACGAGACGCCTATATAGCCAGCCTATATTCAAACAGAACCTAGCATGCCAGGTCAGCTCTTAGTCTGGGTCAAGGCACAAAAACAATCGAAATTCATACTCCCCGAGCCGCTTGCTCAGCTCGCGGCGAGCTTCCGAAGGCCACCAGAACCGTGAAACAAAACCGGCCCACAGTACGCCGACCGTCACGGCCGTGAAGCGATGGAAGGCAACGTCGACCACAGATATATCTACCTCTCTCGAGTTGTAACTGCGCTGTTGTCAGGGAAAACTGCCCAATCGCACACCTGAAATCGACTCACGAAAATAGACAAGTCAGGTTATACGTTAGGAGAACAAACCGGCCAGTCGTCGCATATTTCGGTTTCGCCACGATGTAGTAAAAGCATGGCATTGAAAAGAAGAATCCAAACATCGCCAGGATGGCCGGAGTTTTGTTGAATAGCGTGAATGCGCTTGCAGCTGTGACAGCGCCACACCTGTCAATCGAAGCATGTTAGTGGAGCGCCGAGTTAAGGACGCAGCTCTCTCACAATGTTCCGAGCACACGATGCACGCTAAGGAAATTGGTCTACACGTGGTGCGCTAGAAAGTCAATCCCCTTACAGTTTCAAATAGAATTGAAGTCTAAAACTCACGGCGCCGATTGTAGGGGACATGACGACAAAGAACTAACCGAATCACGCGAATTTCAGCATTACGGCGTGCACACCGATCCGTCGGTATCGCACTCACCGAAATCAACGCCCACTCTCCGCGATACTCCATAAATGTTGGTCGCGTTGCATCAATAAAAGCGGGAGCCGCAAGCACTGCCGTGGCCAGGCCTGTCTTGATGGCATACTTGATATCGTGATCTTGCATACGCCCTCCGAATGCCCACAACGACAACTGAAATGAACGCCAGAAGGGTAACCCCTCGCCCGACGGCGTCTGCAATGTGTTGGGTGCATGCGGGCGGACTTTTGGGAACGAATAGGCGATGCGTGGCCTTTCCTTGGTCAATATTCCCGCTGTCGTGTCGCTGTCAATCTGATCGCGCAGTACCACTACGGCGTGTTCGTACATATTCTCCTATGAAGGCCTCTCCTGACGGGATTTGAGATTGATGGGCCACTTGGTGTCGCTCCCGACTCCGATTTCCTGCCGCGACTTCTAAAACAACAGAACACGCCCGACACTGCGGCAGAGATGTGCAAGGACCATCTGTGGGAGACGCTAGGTCGCTCAGCCGCGTAGATCCTGCTCATCGCGACCGTGAGGGAAATAAGTTCCCGCGCGAATTCTTGCATAGCGAATATGAAGCTAGTGGAGCAAAGCAGTGCAAGCCAACAACAGACGATGCCAATAAACGGTCCACGTACAAGTACACTAAAAACACATGCTCGTTGTCGCTACCAGACAGGAGCGGGTTGGGGTTGTCTTCGGTTGAGGGAGTAGATGCAGTGACGGAAGGATCGACACGGTGGTATAGACGCAAAACAGCATGGTCGGAGGTACTATCAAATTCGTAGAGCGCTCGTTGTATCCCATTAGCCAGTTCCATGAATTCGTCCAAGACAGATTCGCCGTCAGCTGCGATTTCGTTGTCTGAGAACGCCTGACGCAGGCGACAGATGGTTTTTGTGCAAGTCGACTGAATGACACCACAAAACATGAGGCTTAATTTTCGATCTTAGGCGGTGAATATGGACATCCTCAACTGACCGATAGGGCGCGCAACGGGGAATCAAGCTCGCCGATAAGATCGCCAAACATCGCAGCCGCTGCACCAAGCAAAACGTCTTCAGTATCTTCATGTCCTCGTGACGCTGACTTGCCCCTCGCAACTTCCGTCTCGAGCACATTCGTGGGTTTCATGCCGTGAGACGAAGGTCGCCTGCGAAGCGAGAGTCTTCCGCCCTTGTGAGCCTGTGCAAGATCGTATTGGAGGCTTGTACCACTACGAAGACCGTTCAGATGCTGAGCGAGGCGTGTGAGGCTGTCCACCGCGTCTTCATAAGGATCACTACTGTCTCCCGTCGGGGACAAACGTGCACCACCGCCGCAGAGTCGTTCACTCTGCGCCTCGGAGAGATTCTTCTTCAGCCCTGTGAAAGCCGCTTGATGATCTGCGACGGCTTTGGATATCTTCGCCTGTGAAGGCTGATAAAATTCATCCTCGAGCAGGAATGTGCTAGTGAGTAAGGAAAGTAGGGTGGAGAACGAGTTGAGCGTTTTGATCATATTGGCCTGGAGATTTTTCTTTGCAGATTGCGGCCAGAGAGTGACACACACGATATTTGAGATAAAAGCTCCAACCGAAACGATCATAGCAACCTGCAGTAATAGCTCTATCCCGCCTTCCTTGACAACTCTAGTGGTCATAAGCCCATAGGTTGAGGAAGTAGCGAGATCAGGTTCGCACTTACACGACAAAGAGGATGATTGACGTCATGCTCGCAGCTGCACATTCCGTTATCAGAAGAGCAAGCCAATTTTGATACTCCTATGCGTCTCTCACCTGGATTGAAAGTCGGCTTGGCGATCCAAAGTTTGAACCACGCAACCATCGACATCCCGATGCCAATCCAGAGGAGCACAAGCGCATCTGCGAGCCATTCCCATCCTGCATGCGGCTCAAGCGCCCAGTAAGTGTATACGCTCCCTAAGGAGATAAAAGACGCGAATGCGAGTCCCATTAAGCAATATATGTCCGACTCCAACATTCCGCCAAGTGTCTTGGCAGGGTTGTAGTATACAGCGCTACATACGCGCAATATAATAGTTCAGACACGCGCGGAACGAGAGAACCACCAGAAAGAACAAGAAGAAACGTACACGGTCGCGACCATGTGGCCTGTGTTCGTAAGATACTGATCGCCCGGACCTCCCTGCGTCAACGCGGCGATAAAGCGCGCGAGCGGAGAATAATACGTGAAAAGTGATCCCAGGAAGTATGCGAGGCTGCACTTGAGGATGTTACGATACAGCGTGGGCATCGTGGGCAGGCGCCAGGGTGAGCGCCCCCCTCTGCGAGCGAGCGGGTCGTCCGTAGTGACGTTGTCCTTGGGAGACGAAGAAAGTGACGAGGTGGTCGCCAAGGTTGGGTTGGTGTCCGAGTTGCCATGCGTATCAGTTGGGTGACGGCCCGTGTCCGAACTCGAGCCAGTATCATGCCAAGCTGGACCCTCATCACCCTCAAGCACTGCGAACGGGTCGCCCGCGTGCCGCAACGATACGGGGGAGTGTGTCCAGGGGGCAGAGGTGTCTCCCGCCTCCTCATGCGCTACGGGCTTGGGAACAGGAACAGGAACTGAGGGCCCGACGACGACGCTCGGCCGTCCCTCGTCGGGTCTCGCGGCACGATACGGAGCCGCAACCGCGCCCTCGTGCTCCTGCTCGTGCGTCATAATTTCGCCAAAGACAGACCAGTCCTCCTCCTCCGTCACGGGGCTGTCACTGTCCGCGGTGCGCGCGAGCAGCCGTATGCTTGACGCGACTCGCTGAAGCGTGGTCGGGCGGGACACCCTGCGGCCGCCGCGGTCCGCGCCGAAGGGGGAGGACGAGGTGGAGGAGATGGAATGCGTGGAGGAGGATATCGTGCGGCGGCGCGGGGGCAGCACGGGTCGGGCGGTGACGGAGGGCGTCGGGGACATGCGTATGCTCCGTGTGCGGAGCTCTGGAGAGCCAGTGCCTGCGATACCGCCGGCGCCGTGCGATGACAAATTATTAGACTCACTTGCTGTTGAGGAAACCGAGGTGCTATGGCGTGCGGGGAAACGTGGGATCATAATGCCCTGCAAGGCATGGGTGGCCGGCTCGGTGATGGGAGGATCCGGTGCATCCGAGTCGGGCACAAATTGGGACATTTTACGAGTAGGAGAAATTTTAGTAGGAGGGTGGGTGTATGCGCGCGCAATCAAGGATTGAGGTGTTTGAGGGGGGCAACCGCAACGCTTACGCTTACGCTTACGGGACGCAATGATGACGTGACTCTGAAACCATGAACTTAGGTTTACCACGTGTCGTCCCTAAATTGCCTTTGCCTTCCTCTCACCCGGAGGTTCAACAATCCCGAACAGCGTCACTCGGCGTGCGGGCACAAAGAAAAATACAAATACGCTCAGCTGAGAAAAAAATAAAATACAGGCAGACGAGAAGCAACGATATCATGATCCCAAAAATATCGAGCCTAGACATATCGTGGTGTGCATATCATATGTGGAGTGGATGTTTTCACCCGAGGACATAAACTAGTCAACCAGTCATTCTTGCAATCGCGTTCAGCGCTCAGATCCCGGTACGTGTTTATGCACACATCTCCTCTCGCACATCTCCGCGTAGCCTCCTTTTGGTCAAGAAAAAGATGGTGGCGTAACGAAAATAGGGCAGAGATGCGGGGGAATGCCGTGAGTGAAATAAAAAAAAAAAGCCTCCATCGTTGTCGTAAAAAGCAAGTCTACTGATCGGTCTCTTTTCCGACAGCAGGGACATCAATACACATATACTTTCTTCGAAAAACGAGGGTGCGGGGTGAGCGAAGGAAATATGAAGCTTGATATTGCTCCTCTTCTCTTGCAATTTACCACCGATCATTCCACTTTGATCCTTCGTTGCATCATCACGGCAAAATTGTGAACAGGGCAGGGAAGGCGCGATACGAAATATATGATCATTAAGAAAAACTACATGACACAATTGTCCGAGAGAGTCCATTTGAGTCTGAAATAGTAATACTACACGCGATGTTAATGTCCGTTGGGTTTGGCCTACAGTGTCCGAGAGTTGGTATCGTAACGGAGAGAGGGTGGAGATATGCACAATAGTCCGAAAATCTACAGTGTCCGGTGACAATGTCCGGGTCATGAAAGCGTTGGCGATGACATCCAAGTGTCATTCCGAGTCCGCGGGTCGAGACATGAACATGAGATAGGAGCGTAAAGAGAAACATCAATAGCTCGGGCCAACGTCTTTTCATGACTATGTCGTCGATAAGTTAGCAAGGTCAAGCCAAGCCAAGTGAAGATTGTAGTCGTGAGGCCAAAAAGCCTGTAAAAAAATATTCAGTGAGCACGCTTTGGTCGTGTGATACGGTCATCAACTGCGCCATACCTGCCAGTGGGAAAGTGATACTGAGCCGCGACAACGCGTTTGAAATGGTCCCCACATGGCTCCCAAATTCGTTGGATGCAGCCGGTGACCATGATCCCATGTGGGCCATCTCACGTATGAATACGTGCGCAGCTGAGGCCCAGCAACACTGCAGTACGAGTTAGCTGGTGTCAGAACAACGTGGTCCTCGGGTAGGCTCACCCCAACAATTGGATCGAGGAATTCGATATCCACATCAGACACCTGACCGATGACTAATAGCATCCCACGAGCGGCATGCATGCATTTGTCGTTCCACAGCTGGTCCACCTCAGCATGGAGGTAGAACAACCGAATAAGTGCGGCCTGAGCTAGCGTGTGCACGACAATCATGTTGTGCTTGTCATTAGCGTGGAGGGCACTTAATTGGTGCACTGGAATAAGGCTTGCGATGAAACGGTTTACAGAGTCCTCCACAGACAGCGTGTCTTGGTCGGACAGCTGATTCAACGCCACACCTGCTGCAAAAAGCAACTCGTCTCAAAACGGAAGAATAAGTGGGGTGCTTATCAGAAATTACGTACCAGCATTCCACGAGGAGGCAACCTTTGCGGCGAGATCGAAGAGCGCGGAGGCTTTGGCACGCAAGGCAAAATTTGAGAATCCGCCGGCAAGGACGGGCACTTGGATCTGATGCGCGAGGAAAGTCTGCACAGTATTCAGATGGGCCAGGTCACTGAAATTTTCCTACCATTCCCCTGTCAATATTAGCGCTGGTGGATGGGCGGCAATCTCTCACAACTGTGTATTCCATTATGTCCTGCGGCCACGGGACAATAATCGAGGAGAGGCCCCCCGGTTCGTCGGAGATTAACGAGGGACGATGCAGAGCGGCGGACCAACAACGATCAAGGCAGAACACCTGCCAGAAGGCCAGAATACGTTCACCGCGCTCAATTGAGTCTTGAGGAGGGGGTAAACAGAATGTCCCCTCTAAGCTCATGCCGACATCTCGCCTCTCGGATCCTTGTCTGTGCAAGCCCCATTGCAAAGCGAGAGCTACAGCAGTGCTCGCATAGTGGGCTCCCTCCATCACGCGGCCATTGACCATAAAGTATTGGGAGAGAAGGCAGCAGCCCTGGATTACGTCAACGACCTTGGTGGGCGCGCGCAACCATTCTTGGAAGGCATCCGTGGCGCGCGAAAGATAGAGAGGCTCATGTTGGCTTAAGGTTGGCGGCCGTGAGAAATAGCATGCCCAGAGGAAGATTGCGTTCATCAACACCGGATGGTGTTGTTCCTCTACAGGACGACGTAGAGAATTGCGTAATCGCTCCACATGCAAACCGAATAAGAGCTGATCGCGATGAGGGATGAATGTCTCTAGTCTGCTCAGAGTTGTTCTCAGTGAGACGGTATGGTCTCGAGGAGCTAGGGGGTGACTACTGACAAGGACTGGGCCAGCTCGGAGGGGACCTGAGTTGGGAAGACGCGGTTGGGTGACTCGGCAAAGCACCGGTCCTGAAACAGTTATCAGCAAGCAAGTCAAGCGAGGGGAAGGAAAAAAGGGCAGGCACAGTGGGCATCCATGAGATCGGAGAACAGCAGTTCAGAGGGGGGAGCGGCGAAACGGAAGCTGAGGCACGGGGTCACGAGTCAATCAATCAATTGAGGGGCTTGCTCAGCTAAGCGAACACCTACTGATTGGATTTGGGGATTGAGATGCAGAGAACGGGAAGCTGGAAGGCGATTCTGCACCCGACGAGGAAGAGTCCTCAGAGAGAGGAATAGAATGTGGATCGAAGAGGGGTACGGAGGTTGAGGAGTGCTCTGGATTCTCGAGTTCCTTGATACGGGCCTCGAGATGGGCGATCGTTTCACGTAGGAGTTGAGTTCGCGTCTTGCCCTTGCCATCGTCGTATTCGCAGAGGTCTTGCTTTTTGGCACGAATACACTGTTGGCAGGATGGTTTGGTGCCGTCGCATCGCTAGAGCAGGATGGGTTAAGCACGAGGAAGACAAGGTCGGGGACAAAGTCACCATCTTTCTCTTTCTACAACACAAAACGGGTGAGACGGTCGTTGGTGGCGACAACAGACGGGTGATACATACCTGCATCGAAGACACGCTTTGCCCCGTTGAAGAGTGGGGGCCGCATGACGGGTTGGGCTTGCTGAATAGTCGTCTGTCATTATAGAAAGATTAGGAGATTAAGGTAAGGGAGAGTAAAAGAAAGGAATAAGAGAAGAGAAAGCAGTGTAAGACGTGGGGAGCAAGCGTCAGATTCGAGACATAAGCGAGGAAGATAAATAGGACATAGAGGGAGGGACTGGAGAGGGAGGAGGGTGCATAGCCTCTGGATCTATGATGGGGATGATGATCCTCGCCAGCTCCTTGGGTTGCAGGCACGGGCCCGAGCCGGTCCACCCCCTTCGCTTCTTTTCCTGCCTCTTGGCAACGATTTCAAACGAAACGATCTCTCTATGACACCCGAGATAGCGACCAGTCACCATTAAGCGCACGTCTCTATTATTTTTCCCCGAGAAACCAAAACTGGCCCTGTTTAGACTCTGTCAGTAGGGGTCGCCAATTTACCCACGATGGCGATTTCACGCCGAATCCTTGTCTTTGCCGACACGGCATCTCCGTCTCGTCCACATGGCACGCGTCGGACCAACCGGTTCGGACAACCACCTCATAATTGTGTGGCTTCCTCGCCTGTTCAACTCTCGTTCATCGTTTGATGGTCTCAACCTCCTGTTTATCCTCGTTTTAAAAAATTTGTCGAGTGTCAAAAAAATTCGTCCTTGCATCTTCGTCCTCGACGACACCATCAACTCTGTCATATTTTCTCGGAACGAATCGAATCTCATATTGCAGTGGCTCGAAATGGCTCTTCACTTCGCTTGTTTCCCGTCGGGAACGCTGATTATCAAAAGTCTGAGTTGAGCAATCAATTACATCCGTTGCTGATATTCAAGAATCCCTCCCCGAGCCTGCAGGGGCGAGCAACTGCAGCAATGAGTGTCTGGTTTGAGCGCACACATGACCGACTTTCCTAAGCGCCCGGATCGCCTGGGATAATATGTTTTCTCCTCGGTGTTGATCCATTATATCATTATCTGGCTACCCGCAGTCTCAGTCTGACGTAGGCACGGTGCGTAGGCGACTCCCGATGTTTGTCCATCTCGCATCGTCGGCGGTCGACCTCACCATAGCGTCGTTGGCGTTCCCTTCTCACTTTTCACTTGTCCGCGTCTGGACGAGACACGTTCTCAACTCAACGTTAAGCTCCAATTAGCTAGATCCCTTCTCCCCCCTTCGCTACCTCCTCCCCCGGAAGGGGATGTGTCTTTTGCGCCACACCCAACACAACTTCAAGTCTAGTCTCTCGCGATTATCGCAAGGCCGACATTTCGCCTGATCTACTTATCGACTATACCATTGCTACTGCGGACGATCATCCGCCACTAACAACTCCAACTTAAAGTGGACGACGTACCTGCCCACACTACGCACCACGCGAACGATTTTCCAAAATGTCGTCACAACCACCGGGTGTTTTCCCCATTCACTTATTTTTTTTAGTTTCTCCGTGCCGTTTCAGTTCTGCGCGCGGCGTCGACGATTTGGCATCTCTACAAGTTTAGTTAGCTGGACTGGACTAGTACAGTGTTGGCTTGACACCTCGTCCATAAAGGTTACAGGGGTAGTGGGGAGGGGCACAAACATGGATTTTTTTTGCGCAGCAGCGTCCCGAAATGAGAAATGGAAGGCCCTCACGCCCATGCTTATTCAAGTCCCTCCTGGCTCGGATTTTCGTTTGTGTTTGCGTCCCTGCAAGCAGGGGGCTTGCCGCCATAAGTCCATAACGAGTCGGCCGCCGGTCTCATGACAGGACTGCAGCAATCAAATTCTAGGCTCTATGACCACAGAATGAATGTATATGTCAAAAAAAACGGCAGGACTACAATCACACCAGCGGCGCTGTATTCAGATGCGAGGTGCTAAAGAGGTTGCTTACTGTCATGTAATCTTGATACGTGATCAGCTGTAACTTAGACTATCGCATCACGCACGGGCCGATGGTCGGGCCGCCCTAGTTTGGGGTCGTTCCGCGCTCGACGCACTTATCGAGATCCACTTCGTACTCCACGCTGTCGACTTCAGGGCGCAACGACGACGACGACGACGTTTCCGTGCCGTCGGGACTTGCGTCACTAGCGCCGTCCGCAGCCATTTACACTTCGACACCGCACTGTGCAGTTAGTGCGACCTGCCCGGCGTGCGCGTGCGGCATGAGCTTTTCTATCCCATGTGTGGTAAGCAACATAGCCACAACACCCCGGCATAGGGACATAAATGCTCCCCCTTAGTTGGAGTCCGCGACGACGTCCGTTTCGCGGCTTTTCTGTCAAACAGACACCATATCATAATACTGCCGGGTCGGGGGAGGCTTCCCCAAGGTACAGTAACCATAACTTACTTTTTTCTGTCAATCAGGGCTCTGCATTTCAGGCAAGTGCGAACCTAAAAAGCCAGGGTTCCTCGTCTGACTCGTCACCCAGCCTTTTCCTGAATTGCCTTCGTTCCGGTCGGTGCCTGTTAGGGGGTGCTTGCTCTTTTGTGGTTTCTGTTACCTCTCTGGACTGCAGCGGGGGCTAGCATGCGGGGTAAGTTCACCTGGGCGTCGCCTTGACCGTACATCCCCGCTGCCAAAAGGCTACCGCCCATTCATCAGCATCAACACGAAGCAAGGAGAGGGGGGGTCTCTAAAAGCCGTTCTCTATTTCAAAACCGTGCGCTTTGGGAGAATGGCCCAAATGCGCACTTAGTGATGTTTTACGTGCCTTCATATGGTCCACCAGGCGCCCCCCGCATCAAAAAATAAGTGCGTGCCTCTCAGACGCCCACGGGCTCTTTTGACTTGTCAGCGCGCGCTCGGTGGCTTCCGGAATGCGCAATGTATTTGACAATCGCAGAGGCTTTCCGGAACCACCTTGATCGGTTTCGTTGCTCCCATTGGAATCAAGTGTTCCCATGCTCTCATTTCAGTCCACGGGCGCTTCTGATACCTGAGTACTCCGTCGCCTTTTCTGTTTTTCCGTCCCAAAATTACGGGAACGCAGTGGACGGATCTGTTACTCAGGTGTACTCGTACGTTCAGTCCTTCGTTTGGCTACACAAGCCCGTTCAGTTTGGCTCTCTTTGATTGCGACCACCGATTCACGTCGCTTCACGGCTCTCGATCGCGTTTCCACGTGCGGCGGAACTCACGCATCACGCTTCGATATAACCTGCTCTAACCAGGGCGAAGGGTTTCACAGGAAAGGGTAGTCTTCAATAGGCCTGAATCGTGATGCTCTTCTTTGGCCTTGAGTGTTGAGCCCCATTGGTCGTCTTTCTGGATATCCTCTTGCTGTGGAGAAGTGAGGTATACCATGGGTATTATTGAAAGGCAGTTACATAGTTCGATGGAGAGAAGCGTATGATAAGATGCGAGTGATAAAGTTACAAGTGCGTGCGATGCAGTATGAGTACCGGAGGGTAGAATAGAGGAGCGGAAGAACACTGAATGACGGGGGGAGGCGGAAAAAGAGTGGCGTTGATAGAAGAGGTTTCGATCAGAGCGCCGTTACCTTCGAAGGATCGCCGCCTCGGCTCACATTGACAAACAAGGTCTATTCACCCAGACGAAGTGCCGCCAGATATCGATGGAGTCGGGAGTTGAGGTTGCTGTGGTGTTGGCTGCTGCTGTGGTTGAGACTGAGATTGGGACTGGGATTGAGATTGCTGCTGTTGCTGTTGCTGTTGGCTCTGATCGACACCAATACGGAGATACCCCGCTTGCACAAGAAAGTCCCATACACGACTGGTCTTGTTCACATCAATCTTCACAAGATCGCGTGCTTCACGTCGGCGCAATTTGCCGCCCCGTCGGGCGTATTCGCGCACAAGGGTTTCCTTGATTACCAAGTAGGGTTTTGGCAGTATACGAAGCGTAGAGCAGAGGGTCTGCTCTGCGGGGGTGAGAAGGTGTAACGAAGGGCTGTTTGCGAGGTTTAGCGGCGCCGCTGTTTGATCATGGATAAGTCAACGCCACGGATGTTGTGGATATCAAAGCTTATCACGCACGTGGTCGGCGGCCCGAAGGGCCAGTGGCGCCCGCTTGGTCAACGCTCTTACGATCTGCGTCTGTGCCGCTGTTGCGCCTTGATGCGTCGGGTCCAAGGGACTGCCGCGCACTGGCAGCACGTAGTTGTTGGAGCCTCTCCGAAGAGAAGTGATCACGCGACATATTCGCCTTTGCCTGCGTCTGCGAGTCGTCATGAGTGCTGAAACAGGGTATCAAAGAAGCGAGACGTACGCGTTTATACAAATCATCTTCCCATTTCTTGATATCCGCGGCTGTGGTTAACCCAATCTTCCTGTACTGTTGCAGCTCCGCTATCCGCTTGCGTAACATGGCTTCGTCTAAAATATCGGGCTATCATGAGCTCCACGGATACTCCACAGAGCACAAAGCGACGCGTACAAAGGATGTCGGTGCAGAAAACTTCATAGTCTTCCGCTGTCTGCAACCTTGCAAACGGCCGTAATCGATGGATAATATCCTTCTCTTCTTTCGGACGTTTTTTCTCCGCGGCTTGTAACTAAAGAAAACTTCAATATGCCTCCGTCCGTACAACAGCTTCCGTACCTTCTTGTATTCTAGTAGCCCGCGATCGAACATGAGCGCCTTGGCTTCGCGACGCTTCACTACGCGCTGCATATACATCTCGATCAAGGTGAGCTTAAACTCGAGGGAGTCTTGAGTTTCGAAAGGAATTGGAGGCATGTTCTCCTCTGACTCCTCCTCGATGCCATCGCCATTATCGTCCGGCGCTGGGGTATCTTTCTCCTTCTTTACTTCCTTGTCCTTCTTGAAAAACCCATTTGCAGTACCGTTGACGCCGTTCATGGTTAGGCCGTTTCCGTGACCGTGAATGGCGCCATTAACCAAGCCATTTTGTGGTGCAAATACGGCTTCTTGGTCCTGCTCCTTTTCCTCTTTCCAACGCATACGAGTTTTGTAGTCGTGATCGTCTTCATCTTCTGGAATTGAGTCGCCACCCCACGCCATACAAAGACCGAATTCGAGATTCTTGATGAGGTCCTCGGCCTCGTTGTCAATCTCGTGCTCAAATTCGAGTCGACCAGGAAGGAAAGTTGCAATATCGTGCACTGCCGGTGCAGATGTGGGGGCTACTTTTTGAAGCGGTGGCGCAATTGTCATGTTGGATATCCGACGCCGTTTACGTTCTTGGAATTCTGCAGGATCGATATCAAAAGATAGGTCCGTGCGCTAGGTGATCGCCAAATTAGTAAGAATAGACGCTATTCGGAGTCGGAGAGTCCGTACGGGTCTAGGCCAGTTGGGTGAATCAATGTAGACCGTGTTGTAATGTTCTTCGACCTCCTCCTTTGTGCGAGTGCCGACATGCTCAGCGACTGCTTGCCAGTTTCCTAGACCTTGCTGAGCTATGCCTTCAACGAGTAAGAGTTCCCTGAAAACGTATGAGCTGCCACACACACCGTAACTGGAAAGCAAAATTACTCATCAGCGCCCCAGTCTTCAGAGAAAATAGGATAGGAATGTAGCTCCTGCGAAAGTTGGGGAGTCGTAAGCCTCATGTTGAATGAGTTGCAGCAGAATTTGCTCACCTCAACCCTATATGCGTGCCCTCGTTTGTGTTTGCCAAACTCCTTGCCACTGCAAAAGCAGTTCGGGCAAAGGTCGACTCCATCCCCTACGACACACTGTTGATCGGCACACTTGATCCTGATAGAGTGGGTGAGGTCGGCCAGACAGCCGTCGCATTCGGTCTGTACGCCAGGTTCGTTGATTGCTGAAGGGGAAAGGGATGAGTTTACGTAATAAAGAAGGCGTGAGAAAAGAGGGGAGAAGGGGGACGAGGAGAACATGCTGCAAGTATAGACCACGCACTCGATACCTCCTCTGCATGATATGGCCGCTTCCTGTTCGTGACCGTCATTCTTGGGGCGATCTAAATCCTTTCTGACTCGGGATGGGGTTGAATTTCCGGTCAGGGTTGTTTGACGGTGACTAGGCGTGCTTTGAACACGATAGGATAAAGAGAGACAACGCCGTGTGGGAAAGGATCACAATTAAATTGTCCCTTCGATGTATGACACCTTGATTGCTCGCAAGGGTGTTGCGTTTTCCTCGTCTTGGTCGTGGGACCAGTTGTTAAAAGAGCTACCGGTAAGCGTCTCCGATGGATGTTTGTCGTTCGAAAAAGATAACAGAAGGCGAGGGTTGATGAGTATCCCGAAGATGAGAGAGATGGACAATGGCTAGACAAGGTTGGATAATGCGCCCGACGCGCCCGACGTCGGCGACGGTAGCGAGCGCCTGGGGCGATATTTGGCTATCTTTGTGTAAGGTATCCCACGGGGCCGGCCCGTATCGGCCCGTATCCTCTGGCGTTGGCCAAGACGCGTCCAACGCTGCGCCGGTTTGTCTGGCTTGGTTTATAACGGATAGGCATCGCATAGAGCTGCCGCACTCGAAGAATAGCGTGAAACCATCGTCATGGCATCAATTGATCTCCTTCCCTGGAACTCTGCCCCCGGCAGGTCGATAGATATCGAACTCGGCGGACAAGAGGTTATCAACATCGAGCTTGACACCCTTGATTCCAATGCCGATGACGTACTGGAAGTTTTGAAGGAAGGACAGCCCAAAGTGGCCTACTGGACTCGACTTGCCGGAGAGTACATGCGAAGAGGCCACCTTGACGCGGCGGAGAAGATCGCCTTGTCAGCTGTAGAAAGTACGTCGAAGAAATGTTTCTCTGATTGAGGTTGGTCCACTCATCAGCGGATACGTGATAGGTTTCCAATCCAGTGGTTCTACTTCTTCCCTACCTTCAATCTATTCCTTACTTGCTAGCATCCAATTGGCAAAGGCACGGAAGGCACCCAAATTAAAGCTCCCTAATGCCCGTAAGTTGCCACATTTTTGCATGTAGACCAACTCTTTCCGACTGCGTTCATAATCAGGTCAGGATATTATGGCCGCGGAGAAGTCTCGAGACGAATACATGCGGGAGGCTACTCAACTTCTGAATCATGGCGATCAGACGGCAGCAGAAGGAGGAGAGATTAGTGTTGCCACGAAGGAGCTATTGCTTTTGACTCGTGGTACGTCTTCTTGTAGTTTTCAGGTACATCTAATTTTCATGTCATGTGGGAAGCCATCCACCAGCTAGCAAATCGATCGATGGAGGATGCACTCCGCTCCTTTGAGGCTGTCCTGAAGGAGAAACCCACAAATCTGATTGCTTTGCTCGGAAAGGCGCGTTTCCTGCACGGTTTTGAAGCTGGCGCTTGCGCTGAAAATATGACAGGCGAGAATATTGTACACGCGACGTCAATTCGCCCCTGCTCTCAAACTGTTCCAACAAGTCCTGCAGCTGAACCCATATTGTCTTCCGGATCCTCGTATTGGGATTGGCCTGTGTCTATGGGCCCTGAATCACAGAGAGAAGGCAAAAGCTGCTTGGGAGAGAAGCGTGGAAATGGTGAGTCAGATGATTGCTCTCTAGTAGCTATTTTCTCACTCCCTGAAGAATCCTTCCGAGTGGTCAGGACAACTGCTTCTTGGTCTCGAGGCACTGAACTCGAGCAAGAACCCCGAACTTTCTGAGGATGAGCGGATACAAGAGCTCATGGTTGGCTCTAAACTAATTGAGAGAGCGTTTAATACCAATCAGCGCAACGCATCTGCTGCAAACGCGCTTTGCGACATATTTCTTCGTAAGGGCCAACACAAACGCGTGCGTTGACGCTCCTGCATCACGCAATGGATCTGCTAACCATGACTCCCAGGCACTGAAACTAGCAGAGCGGACTGTCCAATTCGCAGACACATTAACAGTGCTTACGGATGGCTACATACGTGCAGGGCGCGTTTGTCACGCGGAAGGCTCTTACAACGACGCATTAAAGCATTACAAGCAAGCTACTGAAGGACAGCCGAAAAACGTTCTTGCTGCCATTGGATTTGCGCAGATGCAATTGCGAAATGGTAGGTTGTTTAGTTTTACATTCACTTCTGCCATATTTACACTCCCCAGACGAGACGGCAGCTGCTATTCATACTCTTGACGGCCTCTTGCAACCTCCAAACCCGCAAAAGTCACTTGAAGCAATAGCCATGCTCGCTTCTTTACGGCTACACCCTCGTCCCGGCGTTTCCAGCTCGGATGCTGCCCAGGAGAAAACCAAGGCGCGCGAGCTCTTCGATCGTGTATTTAGAGCGCTCGAACAGCACGAAGATGCTTCGGCACAAAATGGGAATGCATCACGGAGCGAGCCACCACCATCGCGTGCAGTGGTAGATGACCTGGAACTACATATCGAATTCGCGCGATTGTTACAGAGCGAGAATCTTGACCGCACGGGGAAGATATTCCAGGAGGCCGTACGAATCAGTGAAGAAGCGGGCCGTGTCGATCCAAGGCTTTTGAACAATCTTGGCGTGGTGTCTCATTTCGAGTCGCGGTTTGTAGAGGCGAGAGTCATGTATGAGAACGCGTTAGTTGGTGCCAGCGCCCTCGGGGCAGAAGCGGAGGCGATGTCGACTTCGATCTTGTATAATCTGGCACGCGTATACGAGGATCTGAATGATGAAGCAAAGGCGATGGAGGCGTATGAAAAGCTCTTGGAGCGACACCCGGAATACGTGGACGGTGCGCACCGTTGTTTCCTGATTACCCGCTACATGCTTAATACCATTAACAGCCAAAATTCGGCGAGGTCATATACTGAGCAACATGCACCAAGGCAACGAAGCCCACGACTTGCTCAAAGACTCGCTCGCGTCACAGAGCAGCAACCTCAACCTGCGTGCGTACTACACCTACTTCCTGATCCAGTCCAACGCTTGGAAGCCAGCGCGAGAATTCGTGTATGGTACTTTGCGTGACTACGACAAGCACGACCTGTATGCGCTCTGTGCAGCCGGGTGGCTGCACTACCACCAAGCACGCGAGAGCCGCGATGGGGGCGTGAAGGGCGTCGAGGAGCGAAGGCTTCTCTTCAGGCGCGCCGCGGAGTTCTACGAGAAGGCTCTCGGGTTGGATCCACTGTGCGCCGTTGCAGCACAAGGGCTCGCAATTGTTATCGCAGAAGATGCGTTAGGTACTCTGGGCGGCGCGCTCCCGCCAGGTCCGGCGCCCGACGAGGGCCAGCGTCGCGTGATGAATGCGCGCGATGCACTAGAGGTGTTTGGAAAAGTGCGGGAGAGCACTAACGACGGGAGCGTGTACGTCAACATGGGCCATTGCTACTTCGCGCGGGACGAATTTGATCGCGCTATCGAGAGCGTGCGTGTCTTGGTGCTTTTGCTTATTTTTTCTCCTCCTAACGGATCAGATGAACAGTATGAGACAGCATCGCAGCGCTATTATGGAGGGCGTAATCTTTCCGTCTTGGTGTGCCTGGCGCGGTCGTGGTACGTCAAGGCAAACAAGGAGCAATCGTTCGCGTCGATGACGATCGCTCTGCAATTCACACAAAAAGTACGACACTCGTCTGCTCCTTAGGAATACAATTTCTGATATCCGGCCAACAAATTTCAGGCGCTGCACATCCAACCCGCAGACAAAGCGGTCGTGTACAACATCGCAATGATCCAGCAAAAGTCCGCCGAGCTGCTCTTCTCGCTCCCGCCTGCGAAGCGCACGCTCGCGGATCTACAGCGGGGCATCGCGCGGGCAGTGCAATCGCAAAAGATGTTTGCGTCGCTGGCAGCGGACTCAGCCAGCGCCGTACCGTACGACCGCGGCCTCGCGGAGGAGCGTAAAAAGTACGCGGACAGCATGTTGCGCCGCTCGGAGGAGCACCTAAGCGCCCAGCGCCAGTACGAGGCGGAGCAGACTGCGCGGCTGGAAGGTGCGCGACAAAAGCGTGCCGCGGAGCGAGAGCGCGTTGAGGCACTCGAGGTGCGCTATCCCTTTTACCACCTGCTCTCTCATTAGTATTATGGCTGACCACACCGTCTCCCCTCCTTTTGATCTGATACAGCGTGAACGCGAGGCCAAGCTGAGAGTTGAGGCCGAAGCGCTCGCGGCGGAGCGCGCGCGCGCACGGCAGGAGGCACAGCAGTGGAGTGCGGACTTGGTGAAGAACGAGAGCGACGAGGAGCGGGAACAGCGCAAGGCGCGGAAAGCGGCCAACCGGAAGGTCAAGTCCGAGGCGCCGAGCGGCGACGAGGGAACGAGCACGCCAGTCGGCGTCGGCGGAGCCGAGCCGAAGAAGAAGCGGCGCAAGCTGAAGAAGGGTGGTGGTGCGGTGAGCGCGGCTGCGAGTGCGCAGGCGTCTGATGCGGAGGAGGGCGGGTTGTTCTCCGAGGGGGAAGACGAGAAGCCGATCAAGAAGGTGCGCAACTTATTTTCTTTTTCGGTTTTTGTTTTTTGTTTTTGTTTTTGCTGATGATTACTTGGTTACTCCTTTTCTGTTGGCTTTGGCGTTGATTACAGCGTGGAGCGACGAGGAAGCGTGTTACGCGTGAAGAGGACGACGAGCCGGCCTCTGCGCCACGTAAAAAGCAATAGTATGTCATTTCCTAGCCTTTGCATCCTCGTACTGAGCCAATCCCTCCACTCACCTCACCTCACTCTTCTCCCTTGTTTCATCAGCATAAGCAAAGAAACAATATCCGATTCCGACGAGGAGATGTCGTGATGATAATGTCTGCTTATGTCACATTCCTTGCCTACCGCTTTTGCAATGTCGCATATCGCTTGTATTGCCGTTTCTTGTTGTCGTCGTCGTTGTCATCTCATTATCTAACTTGGCCATTTGCTATATTTTCTGATTATGGAAAAACTTTTTTATTTACCTTACAGTACCAAGGGAACACTGCCGTCCTCGGAAGTAACCTTGTTTTTAAAAAATTGCCAGGACAGGAAATGTAGGAAGGCAAACTGGCGAGATGAACTCGACTCTCGGGCCTCGGTTGAGTTTGAATAGCTTGTATTGGCATGGCACGTATCATCACGTAATCTACCTACTGATAACTGTGACGACTGTTGTGAAACTCAGCTTCTAAGTGAGTGGGAAGCTAATCGTAGTTGCTGGTTGCAGCGTGATTGTCGATCTTAGAACACCCGGACAGGCAGAGTCCGCACCGGAGACACGCCTTGCGCTTGCGTGCGTGATACGCCCTTTTCTTTATTACTGTATCAATGCAGACTGATTCGCAGTTGTAACCATGCCACCCAGGACGCGCGCGCGATGTCAAATCTGTAACGAAAAGGAATCGAGGTATACATGCTCTCGCTGTCTCGTGGAGTAGTAAGTTGCTGTCGCTGTCGCCCTCTCCCCCCCCGCCTCGAACGCCAATCGATCCAAAAAATTAAAGAAAATTTCTGTCTCCCCAGTTGTTCTGTTCCGTGCTACAAACTACACAAAGGTTTGGCTGTTCGTTCTTCTCTCCAAGGCAACTCGTGATCGGCGTCTCATGATCAAGAAGAGGGAACAACGTGTGATGCGCCAAGCCCCAAGAAGGCAGAGGAGCGGGGCGATGATGCCAAGCTGGTCTTGGGACGTCACGATCCCCAAGGCCAAGCGCGTGTTTTATCAAACGGTACGTGATATTTTATCCAAGTGATATGTCTTGGCTGATTCTTGGGTGTACACGCCGCGCAGACGAGGAAAATTTGACAAACGACGTCCCCCTCCGCCCGCTGACCTCTCTCAAGTGGCCATACGTGCCCGAGGAGAGTGCGTACCCAGATCCGCTGAAACGCGACGACCCCAAGCCACTGCAGATAGCACAGTACGAGGCCATTGGTCCGCACATTTCTCTCTCATCTACTCTTCTTTTCCCATATGCTTATGCCAAGGGTGGGAACGTGCGTGTCAGCCACTTCACACGCCGTCCGCACGGCTTTGACAGGACATCCGGAGCTGAAGGACACGTTGCGATCTATTGACAGGTTGCGGGGATCAGCGCGGGAGGAAGCGTTGCATACTCTTCTCGGAGTTTCGCGGGCCGATGTAACTAGCTCCGACGGCAGCACCGGGGAGGTGGTAGCGGGGGGAATACGGGTGGGAGAAGAGGAGAGGGTGGGGATGCGCGAGTTGGCCGAGGCGATTGAAGGAGCGGTGCGAGGACGAGGATTGGGACTTGACTGGGAGGTATAGATCACGTGATGATCGTCATAAGAGCCGGTTGCGAGTAGCGAGTAGCGAGTCGTAGTGCGTAGT
>QFEA01002177.1:0-15727 GCA_003315975.1 Lactifluus echinatus
CGAGAAACGCTGTTTACCAGGAACGCGCCAGGACTTCTTGGATCATGTCGTCAATTGGGTGAACAACCCAGATTCTCAACGTGCACTTGTTCTTTTCGGCCAAGCGGGCACGGGCAAGTCCTCAATCGCACACGAAGTCGCACGTCGCCTCGACAACGAGTGTCTCTGCAGTTATTTCGCATTTCTTCGCGAGGAAGGATCGAAGCGCGATGCCTACTAGATTTTCACGACACTCGCTCGCGATCTCTCTGATCGGTATCCTTCGTTCAAAATTGCGCTTGGGAAGGCCGTGAGAGACAATTCGTCTCTTCGGAGTTCTCGCGACTATCTTACACTTTTTCAATCGCTCCTCGTTACACCACTGAAGAATTTGCAAACTGTTCATCCAGTCCTGATCGTCATGGATGCTTTGGACGAGAGTGGTGACACAAGCGAAAGATCGGGATTACATGCATTTCTCGCTCAGCATATCTTCGAACTCCCATCCAATTTCCGTATCCTCATCACGTCCAGGCCAGAATATGGGATTGAATCTGCGTTTGCGAAAGCGTCATCTGTTGGGATCATCCGCATGGATGATCGGGAGCTGGCAGCGAAAACGGAACAGGATATTCGAGCATACCTTCGGAGCGAGCTCCCCTTGGACGTGTTCGAAGAGCATGGTGTCCAAATAGCAGCGAAGGCGGAGGGCTTGTTTCAATGGGCAGCAGTTGCATCTGGATTTATCAATAACCCACCTGAATCATTCGCTTTCAGCACAAACAAGTGCATACATCACTTGTTAGGACGTTCTTCAGATCGCAAACGACAAGACCCGCTGGATGAGTTATACGAACAAGTTCTTAAAGGGTACTTCACACACTCGGAAACACAGCGTCTATTCCGATCTGTGATGGGACACATTTTTGCTGCGATTGAACCCCTTTCTCTTATTTCTTTGGCTGCTCTGCGACGGCATGTCCCCATCGACGATCCAGATGACTTCGATTCCGTCGTTGGGATTCTTCGTCGCCTCAGCTCGTTGTTGAGTAACGTGACTTCGTCGGATCACACACTTCCAATTGCCCCTCTCCATACATCATTCCGTGACTTTCTGACCAACAAGAAGAATGACGTGTTTTATGTCGACCTTGACGAAGCGCACCGTCAGTTGGCCAATTCCTGCCTTGGTCTAATGCACAAGGAACTGAAATTCAACATCTGCGAACTGGAGTCTTCACATGTTGCAAACAGCAATGTCCCAGACATTGAAACTCGAATTGCGAAACATATTCCATCTATTCTATTATATGCGTGTATTTTCTGGGGCGATCACTTGGAACATCTTACTTTCTGGCACGATATTTTTACGAAACTGCAATCATTTTTCGAAAGCAAGTTTCTATTTTGGCTGGAGGTGCTTAGCATGAAGAGTAGCGTGAGCCTTGCTTCACCAGCATTGTCAACGGTGACGACATGGCTGCGATCGGAACAGCAGAAGGTTCGTGATACTGTAAAATTCACGCAGATATGTCTTGGCTGATGGGAAAAATATTAACAGCGTTCTCAAACTGAGATCGAAAATCTGTTGACATTGGTGAACGATGGGTTTGCGTTTGTGCGATATTTTGGAATGGCCATAGCTAGAAGTGCTCCACATATCTATCTCTCTGCTCTGCCATTCGCACCGACTTCTTCGCCCGTGGTCAAGCATTACCTTCACTTATTTCCTCGAATGTTGTCCCTAGAACGAGGGCAATTGTCTCATTGGCCAGCATTGGAGATGTCAATTTCAGCACATGAGAAACCAGTCTGGTCTGTTGCATTCTCACCGAATGGGCAACGGATCGTGTCAGGTTCGGCCGATCACACAATACGGATCTGGAATTCTACCACGGGAGAAGTTTCTGCGGGCCCATTTATCGGACACACCGATAAGGTGAACTGTGTCGCATTTTCTCCAGACGGGCAGCACATCGTATCCGGCTCGGACGATCACACCATTCGAATCTGGAATGCCACGACGGGAGATATTGCAACGGGCCTATTTACCGGACACACCAACAAGGTGAACTCTGTCTCATTCTCGCCAGATGGGAGGCATGTCGTGTCAGGTTCATTTGATTGTACAATCCGGGTATGGAGCAGCACAACGGGGGATGTGGTAGCAGGCCCATTTATCGGACACGACAAGGGGGTGTACTCAGTTGCATTCTCACCGGACGGACAACGCATTGTGTCAGGCTCGTTTGATCGCACCATACGAGTATGGAATGCCACAACGGGAGAGGCTACAGTTGGCCCATTTACCGGACACACTGATGAGGTGAACGCTGTCGCATTCTCACCGGACGGACAGTACATCGTTTCGGGCTCGGACGACCGCACGATTCGCATCTGGGATGTCACAACTGGAGAGGTTGCAGCGGGCCCGTTTACTGGACATACCGATGGTGTAATCTCAGTCGCATTCTCACCGGATGGGCAGCACATCGTGTCGGCCTCAATGGATTGCACTATTCGGGTGTGGAACATTACAACAGGAAATATTGCAAAAGGGCTGCTTATTGGACACACTGATACAGTGTACTCTGTTTCATTCTCGCCAGATGGGCAGCGTATCGTATCGGCCTCGTGTGATTGCACGATTCGGGTCTGGGACGCGACAACAGAGGCTGCGGCAGACTTGTTTACCGGTCACACCGATAATGTGATATCTGTCAAATTCTCGCCAGACGGGCAGCGTATCGCATCCGCCTCGTCTGATCACAGGATTTTGGTGTGGAATGCCACAACGGGAGAGGTCGCAGCAGGCCCGTTTACCGGACACACTGCCGCGGTGTACTCTGTTACATTCTCGCCAGACAGTCAGCGCATCGCATCAGCCTCTTCCGATTACACGATTCGGGTTTGGAATGCGACAACGGGAGAAGTCACAGCAGGCCCATTTACCGGACATACCGGCGCGGTGTACTCGGCCGCGTTCTCACCAGATGGGCAGCGGATAGTGTCGGCCTCCATCGATCGTACGGTTCGGATCTGGAATGCCAAGACGGGAGAGGCTGCAGCAGGCCCATTTATCGGACACACAGAGTTGGTACCATCTGTCTCATTCTCGCCAGACGGCCAGCGCATCGTGTCAGCCTCGTATGATAACACGATTCGGATATGGGATGCCACAACGGGAGGTGTTTTAGCGGCCCCATTTACTGGACACACCAGAGGTGTAGACTCTGTCGCATTCTCACCGGATGGACAACTCATTGTGTCGGCCTCAATCGATCGCACAATTCGGGTCTGGAATACCACAACCGGAGAGGTCTCGGCGGGTCCATTTACTGGACATACTGACCGTGTGTACTGTGTCGCGTTCTCGCCAAATGGACAGCACATTGTATCAGGATCGAAAGATCGTACTATTCGGGTTTGGAATGCAAGAACGGGAGAGGTCGTTGCAGGTCCATTCACTGGACACACCGATGAAGTGTTCTCTGTGGCATTTTCACCAGATGGGCATCGTATTGTATCGGCTTCGCGCGATTTCACGGTTCGTGTATCAAATTTTTCAACAGAAGATACTGCAAAGACACTCATTACGGACAAGTCCTCGATCACTAGTGATGGCTGGATATGTGGAGAAGAGGGGGAGCTTATTTTATGGATTCCTCAAGTTCATCGTGCGTCTCTTTATAGACCTAACACTGTTTGGATTGGGGGTGGGCAACCAACTCGATTGGATCTATCAAAGTTCGTGCACGGACCAAGTTGGACTACATGCTCGAAATATGTGTAAATAATGTATCATATAGGTACGGTACAGTGCAACTTGGATCATGAATGGGACACAAGCGTGCGTCAATCAAGAATGTAAACTGAACGGTGCCTGCCGCAAATTTTTCTGGTTCATTATCCCCGCGACCTGAAATGTGAAAGCTATGTCAGATTTTTGGGTATAAGAGAACGGAGAATTAATCACATATCTTCGTAAGATATTCACCATAAGTGCGAATGGGTGAAAAGCAACGGTAAGTTGATAGTTACTCACTACATAAATGTGACACTGTTATTTACAACGATCAGAGGAAGTTGTGGGGTCATTATAGGTCATTTCGTCAGGCAAATACATCACGTAGTGGCGTTCGTCTGTAAAGATTCGTCGTAATCATCCTCAGGGTATTATATATGGGCTAGGATGAAAGTCTCGATTCAAGTGCAGCCAAGTGGTGCACGTGTGAGCTCAGAGCAAAACTATTTCACAGAAGTGAGAGAGCGGAACGGAGAAGGGGAGAGGAGAGGCGATCCGCTTGCTGTCAGAAGCTTGCTGAAAGCCGAGGTGGAGCCCGCCCATGGGGCTACAGCCTGTGCGCTCGGCTCGAGGTATTCCCGGGCCGCGGGCCGAGTGGGACGGAACCTCGAGCGCGAGCGCCTAACTGCTCGTCCTTTCTCCAACTCCAGCCACGTCGCTCGACGACACCTCCCTCGACTCAACGACAACAGCCAACGGTGATAAACGCCCATGGCCATGTCCTACGATCTAGCCGCCACCGCCGAAGACGACTGTGTCTACCCGACTCGACCCCAGACTGCTGCACATTGCCATTGCCGTCCATCATACTACCCTGCTCTCCATTCCATTTCGCCCAACGATTCGTTCTAGTATGCCCGCCCGCTCGCCTCAGCTGACGTTTAGCCTACGCACCTAGATCGCCGGACAGTTTTTAGTAGGGTTTTGCTGGACCATTGACCTTGCCTCCTACGTCCTCACCCCTCCTGTCTTATTCTACCTACTGACGATCGCATTTGCCTACCAGCCCATGGCTTATACTACTATATGAGCAGTCTATTTTCCCGTCGCTTTGTACGCTTTCGGTCGGCCCACTGTACCTACCCTCTCTCCCTGTGCGTATCTAAATCAAACCTGAGGGATTGTCCTGGAGGTACAACACAATACAGACCAGCTCAGAAGCGAATTGAATCAAAGCGATTACCGCATCGCCCCACTGTTCTTGAAACCTAGTACGATATTGCCTTTCCTTTGTCTCTTATTCCTCGTCGCCTTTTCCGCCCTCGACTTTATGACTCCCAACTGAGCCAACGACCGCCTTCATACTTCGTTCGTCCTCATCCTTCCCTCCGAAAATTCCACGGTCACACATCGGGGCATCTTATTGCTTCACTCATCCCTCAATTGTCGGCAACCATTCTCCTCTATTTCATCACACGTCCGCTGCCTGATGCCCCCCTTCTATTTCCTTCTGTTCTACATGGCTTCTTTCTCCTCCCCCTTTCTTGATCATGCGGCAATCCACGTTCCGCGCACGAACTCACAAGCTCACCCCCAGTTGGCGCTTCAAGTGATTGTGGAAACCAAGGTACAGAGACTCAAGTTCAGAGATCCGTATTGGGTCTAGGATACATAGGGCCTGCACACACAAGTCCTTTATCAGCGCGCCCTTCTGATTCGAATTTGAGGTATCACAAATGGTCGTGGCCTTACTTAGGGGTTAGTCACGTTCCTGGTCTGTATTACATAACCCTCAGCCTCAGCATCTCGCCACCGAATAGGACATGGGGACATACGGGAAGGGTTTCATAACGTCCTCAACAATGGCCTCACGAAGTCCATGTAGCAACTAATTCTCCGCTCTGGCAGATTCCTCGCAAACTCGGTCCTTTGTTATCTCCCTTGTATACATAGTATGGTGTTCGTACAGCCTTCTTTCTCGTCAAGAATTTCTGAAAGAACTAACGCATTGTCTGTCTGTGAAGGATGTAAGCGTATCGTTTCGGAAACCTCTTCATGGCACCAATAGTAGCTGCATTAGGGACACACAGTTTAAAGTGAGCCACTCGAAAGCTAGAGATCGAGTTTAACATGAGATAGCTCTTGAGTAGTTTCCCCCGGGGAGAAAGTGAAGAGTAAGGAGCGCAGGATCAACCGGACAGCCGGGAAAACTTTCGCATGATATGGCAAACAGCAAATGAAGGCACAAATTCAACTTTGATAGGATAGATCAGAATGGAACGCAAGCCTGAGACGAGCAGGATAGTACCTGAAAACCGGGACGTGCCACCGCATTTTCTTATTTGTTTCTGCGGTCCAAAATGTGAAGAGTCTGTCGGGGCCGCCCATCTACAAATCATCCGTATCTTCTGCGTTGTCACTATCCTTCCAGAGTAGAGAAATTGCATGTTCGGGGTATAAGAGAGCTGAGAGCTGATCGCATATATTTGTAAAATATCTATTATTAGCGTGAAGAGGTAAAAAGCCACGGTAAATCGATGGATACTTACCGCATAAAGTGACATTGTTGTGACGAGCAGAGGAAGTTGCGGGTCATTCCATGTCGTTTTATTGGGCCGATATATCACGTAGTGACATGCGCAGGATCTGTCATATTCGTCCTCAGGATATACAGGCCGGATGAAAGAGCCGACCGGGAGTTATCAATATCAGATGTTCCTAGCAATACGCGAACCTTGATAACAGGCTTTAAAAGAGAAGACACTCAACAGGTAAGACATTTACACACCCTCTTAGATGACTTCTACTTTGATATCCACTTACGGTGATAGATGCGTATACACCGGGAGACACCGCATTAATGAACTGCTCCAAGTCGAGAGAGTCGACCTCTGTGGTAATGGCAGCACGTGTGAGGAGATTGTCTCGGAGTCTGGTGAGGCCTGTGCGGTAGCTTTCCACTTTTTCGTCGACCTTGCCACCAATAAAGTTCTTCAACGTCCATCTTCCTAAAAAACCAGATGTTTATAGCCATCAACGAAAGGTGTGAAGAAAACATACAAAATCCCACATCCTTCGCATACAATTCGATGAAGATGAAGTCGCGGTATTTGGAGACCAGGTGTAGCATGGCTTCAAGTCTTTCTGGCGTGAACGGGCAAGATGAGAAGGTCGAGATAGACTGAGGAATGGATGAGCTTGAAGGCATGTTGAGCACAGGCGGCAATGAAAGAACCAGGGCAAAAGCCGGGACGTGGAAACCAGAAAGGAGGCGTAGACGAGAGAAGGATAGCGATCTTGAAGTAGAAGAGAAGTTGACTTTGACACAACTTGAGACGCTTAACAGTTCGTTGACTCGGTTTGGCGTCGATAAGTTATGAAAAGGCCAGAGAGAGGAGAGACGAAAAGAGGAGAAAAGAGAGGAAGGGCTCACACTGATCTTGAGAATAACGGGGGCGATGAGGCGATCGCACTGAGGTCCGGACCGGTTCTGAGCTATGAGCGATGTTCTTCTCTCCCTCCAGGACAATACCCTGGAGTTTAAATACATGCAGGAGTATCGCATATCGGCCGAAGGAATGAAGGGGGAACGGGGAGGGGAGATCGTTCATATGGCAGCACAATGCATAAGCTAGTAGGTAAAACCGATCGTCAGTAAGTACAGTAGAACAAACAGGTGAAAGGCGAGGAACGTAGAGCGTGGGTCAAGTGATCCTACAAATCCACTAAAAATTGTCTGGTAATAGAGGAGCACGAACTAGTCGTCGGCCGAGGCGAGTAGGTGGGCATACTAGAGCAAAACAGTGAGCAAAGGGGAATGGAGAACATGGTGGTGACGAGCGGCAATAAATATGTAAGGGCAATTGGGGGCGACTGGGGCCAACGCCTTCGTTAGTAGCGGCGGCTGGGTCGCAGAGCGTGGTCATGGGCATTGATCACCGTCGACCGTGGCGTCGTATTTGAGGGACGGTTTCGCCGAGGGAGTTTGCGATGGGGCGGACGTGGCTGAAGAAGGACAAGTTCGAAATTGGAGATGACTCAGCGGCAGTGACCGGCGCTCGGGATTCTGCTTCGAACGCCGTGTTCCGAGCGTACGCACTGTGGTTACCTCACAATGTGGACTCCAAGAAGCCCGCGCGGGCTCAAATAAGAGAAAGAGATTTAGGGAAAGAGGGGAGTGAGAGTGAGGATGTGGGGGAGAGAGCGAAGAGAAGCCAACAAGTGTACGGCGAGGAAGCTAGGTATAGGGCTTCCTGAACGTTGGAAATTGAGAAATTGGCATGAGAGCGAGCGGCAAGCGAGAGGGTCGCTAAGAAAGAAAGAAAGAAAGAGAGAGAGAAAGAAAGAGCTCGGAATATTTTGAGAACAAAAGTGGACTCTTGTTGTCTGGCTCATAAAGGGAGCCGTAAATCGAGTTTATGTTTATATACATGCGGGGGAGTTCGCCCATGATCTAAAGATAAATGAAAGGAAGGGTAGCTCGGAAGCTAAGAAGTAACTAGGAGTGAGTACCATGTGCATAAAAGACGAACAAGACGCAGCGAGAACCCGATCCAACTAATGTTGATTGCATCGGTGTTGGCGTGGGTTATGGTCCATGTAGTGCAAAGTTATGCGATCTGTGTAGGTAGGGTAAAGCAAAAAATAGGAAAGGGAAGGAAAAGTCAAAATAAGTGTACTGCAATAAATCAAGTCCAAAATAAAACCAATCTTTGACGAGGCAGCGAGGTCGACTCGGAGGTGGGAAGGAGCGGCAGGCGCTCACGCGCTCCGGATTACCGTGACTCCCGGGCCGTGTGTGACCCCCGGTCCATACCGAGCTCGCCTACGCTGAAACAATTGGTGATGATCAGAGGGGTCATAAATCCTGTCCGGTCTTATAGTGGATACATACCGTGTAGCCAGTGCTGCACCGTTCGTTACGATTTGAAGGTCCGGGTTGTTGTCTGACTTTGCTCGCCCTCGTCATGTGAAGAGGCTAGCGAGCAAAAACCACTGGGTTCCATGTGGAACTGAGGCGTTCAGGAAGCGTGTAGAGGAAAGCTGGTCCACCCTATTATTATATTCAATGAGTTTCGAAGGGGAAGGGGCAGCTGCCATCGTCAGAATGTAGGATAAATCAAGGACTTTCTTCGGATGCAATGTCCGTTTCACTGGTCACTGGTTTAAGTGCGCTGGTATTTTACGTAACATATACTACGTAACATATACACAGCTATCAATACAACAACTTGTCAAACGTCCCTCTCTACTCTCACCCCCCAGAACGCCTAACTATATTGCTGTCCACGTCTATTGACGGGATGTCCTTTACCCAAGAATACCACAAGAAGGCCCCGAATTCGTATGTGAAACGTTTTTCATACGCCATGTTGTTTGCAATTGACAATGATCACAGACCAGGCCCTCATAACTCCGGAAGAGGGTGCGTCAATCCCCTCGATTTCCTTGCATTTTCCCAAATAACATAATCTATTTATACAGTGTGCAAGACGGCATAGTACAACAAGGTTTACTCCAGATCGAGGTCACTGGTACGATCCCAATCATGTCCGTTCCTCCAGTCCCCCATCAGTACTGAATCTCTTTCCCTTTCTCTGTACCAGTCCGCCGAGCAAGTAATCTACCACGCCTCAAGACATTCGGAAGGGAGAGACTATTTTATGTCACTGTGACCGACGGGTCGACGACAAGACAGACAAGATATGTACGGAGCGTAGGACAACGCGTGGAATGGAATGAGGTCTTGACCGCCTTGTGGGAATGTTTATATTTTTATAGCTCTCTGCAACTGAGTCTCATCCAGTGCGGTACAACCATTCTCGCGTATTACAATATCTGTTTACGCAAAGCGAGCCATGCGAGAAGACCTGTTCGTTGGGATGCAGGAACTGACTTGTGAGCCCCAACATGGTTTGTGTTTATCTCAAAGCTCGCCTATGGGTCTCCTTACACGTTATACACCGTAGACACTGCCATCACTTTAAGCAGTGGTGACGGGAATGGTGGACATGCAGCGGAACCTGTCACCGTCTTCTTCACGATCGCCAATTTGGAGAACGCGAACCCCTCTCCGGGTGAAACCTTGAATTACCCGATCCCAATAACTACCGATTTGGGCGAGCCTGTTGTTGAGGAATCTGCTATGCGTCACACAGTTCAAGGTACTGAAACCATGCAACCTAGGGCAGATGTCGCCCCTGTATCTATTGTATCTCCCATGGGCGAAATTGCAGCTGGGACTGGTACTCTTACCGGACAAGGGGACGGCGAGACGGGGATGACCCGTACTACGGAAGCTATTGATGCTATGAAGTCGTGGAAAAGTGCCCTTAACATCATCAAGCAAGTGATGGACACACTTGGTCCGATTGCACAAGTATGCCACATCGTTTTAGTCATCGTTATTTCGCTGAGTTTCGTTCTTCAGCTCCACCCAATTGCTAGTCAGGCATGGGGTGTTCTCTCGATGATTCCCGAGGTTTGTTTTCCTGTCATTCCTATCGAATAATACGGGATACTCACTACTTATTCTACCTGGTTGCCAGCCTTTTCTGCGACAGGTTCAACGTGACGACAACGTGCGGACGTTACTCGAGGCGATATGTGATGGATTTGATTTCGCACAAGTAGCAACCGTGTTGAAGAACATCCAGCCAGAGTCTAGACAGGCAAGGATCCTTGAAGCCATGCTACAGCTCGTCTCCAAATGTCGCGACTTCATCGAATTGTACGCAAAGGATGTGGGATTCGGTATGTCGCCCTTCACGTCTTTTATTGATAGTCATAAACATGTCGTATTCAGGAACGCGGACGTTGAAGAACTTTTTCGGTGGCAAAGTCGACGAACAAATAGAGGGCTACCGCACAAGCCTCGTCAGACTCCGAGACAACTTCCTCGCACATGCTGCCATTACCACTGAAGTTACTGCGCTCCAAATAGAGCTGGATGCAGTCATCCGAGAAATTCCTTATAAGGGAGGCTGGCGATTCGGCGGCGAGAAGCGCTGTCTACCAGGAACGCGCCAGGACTTCTTGGACTACCTCGTCAAATGGGTGAACAATCCGGATTCTAAGCGTGGACTCGTTCTCTTCGGCCAAGCGGGCACTGGAAAGTCCTCGATTGCACACGAAGTCGCACGGCGTCTCGACAACGAGTGTCTTGGAAGTTATTTCGCATTTCTTCGAGAGGAAGGATCGAAGCGGGATGCTTACCAACTTTTTACGACACTAGCTCGGGATCTCTCTGATCGGTATCCTTCTTTTAATATTGCTCTTGGGAAGGCTGTGAAGAACAATTCGTCTCTTCGCAGCACTCGCGACTATCTTACACTTTTTCAATTGCTTCTCCTTACACCACTCGAGAATGTGCAACACGTTCATCCAATTCTGATCGTCATCGATGCTTTGGACGAGAGTGGTGATACAAGCGAAAGATCGGGATTGCATGCATTTCTCGCTCAGCATATCTTCGAACTCCCATCCAATTTACGTATCCTCATCACCTCCAGACCGGAATATGGGATCGAATCTGCGTTTGCGAAAGCGTCATCCGTCGAGATTATCCGTATGGATGATCGGGAGCTGGCAGCGAAAACGGAAGAAGATATTCGAGCATACCTTCGGAGCGAGCTCCCCTTGGACGTGTTCGAAGAGCATGGTGTGCAAATAGCAGCGAAGGCAGAGGGCTTGTTTCAATGGGCAGCAGTTGCATCTGGATTTATCAATGACCCACCGGAGTCATTCTCTTTCAGCACGAACAAGTGCATACAACACTTGTTAGGACTTTCTTCAGATCGCAAAGGACAAGATCCGCTAGACGATTTATACGAACAAGTTTTGAAAGGGTACTTTTCACGCTCGAAAACGCAGTGTCAATTCCGATCTGTGATGGGACATCTTTTTGCTGCAATTGAACCACTTTCTCTTTTTTCTTTGGCTGCTCTGCGACGGCATGTCCCCATTGACGATCCAGATGACTTCGATTCCGTCGTTGGGATTCTTCGTCGGCTCAGCTCGTTGTTGAGTAACGTGACTTCGTCGGATCACACACTTCCGATTGCTCCTCTTCATACATCATTCCGTGACTTTCTGACCAACAAGAAGAATGACGTATTTTATGTCGACCTTGACGAAGCGCACCGTCAGTTGGCGAATTCCTGCCTTGGTCTAATGCACAAGGAACTGAAATTCAACATATGCGAACTGGAGTCTTCACATGTTGCAAACAGCAATGTCCCAGACATTGAAACTCGAATTGCAAAATGCATTCCGTCTGTTCTATCCTATGCGTGTATTTTCTGGGACGATCACTTGGAACATCTTACTTTCTGGCGCGATATCTTTACAAAACTGCAAACGTTTTTCGAAAGCAAGTTCTTATTTTGGCTGGAGGTGCTTAGCATGAAGAGTAGCGTGAGCCTTGCTTCACCAGCACTGTCAACGGTGACGACATGGCTGCGATCGGAACAGGAGAAGGTTCGTGATACTGTAACATTCACGCAGATATGTCTTGGCTGATGGGCAAAACGTTAACAGCAATCTCAAAGTGAGATCGCTAATCTGTTGACATTGGTGAATGATGGATTTGCATTTGTGCGATATTTTGGGATGGCCATAGCTAGAAGCGCTCCGCATATCTATCTCTCTGCTTTGCCATTTGCACCGACTTCTTCGCCCGTGGTCAAGCATTACCTTCACTTATTTCCTTTGACATTGTCCCTAGAACGAGGGCAATTGTCTCACTGGCCAGCACTGGAGATGACAATTCCAGCACATGAGGAACCAGTCTGGTCTGTCGCATTTTCACCGAACGGGCAGCGGATCGTGTCAGGCTCGGGCGATCGAACAATACGGGTCTGGAATTCTACTACGGGAGAACTTGCTGCGGGCCCATTCACCGGACACACCGATACTGTCAACTGCGTCGCATTTTCTCCAGACGGGCAGCACATCGCGTCGGCCTCGAACGATTACACTATTCGAATCTGGAATGCCACGACGGGAGAGCTTGCAGTGGGCCCATTTACCGAACACACCAATAAGGTGAACTCTGTCTCATTTTCGCCAGATGGGCGGCATGTTGTATCAGGCTCATTTGATTGCACAATCCGGGTGTGGAACAGCACAACGGGGGAGGTGGTAGCAGGCCCATTTAAAGGACACACCAGGGGGGTATACTCAATCGCATTCTCACCGGACGGACAACGAATTGTGTCAGGCTCGTTTGATTGCACGATACGAGTATGGAATGCCACAACGGGAGAGGCTACAGTTGGCCCATTTACCGGACACGCCGATACGGTGAACGCTGTCGCATTCTCGCCGGATGGGCAACACATCGTTTCGGGCTCGGACGATCGCACGATTCGGATCTGGGATGCCACAACGGGAGAGGATGCGGCGGGCCCATTTATCGGACACACCGATGGGGTGTTCTCAGTCGCATTCTCACCGGATGGGCAGCACATTGCGTCAGCCTCGAAAGATAGCACAATTCGGGTCTGGAATACCACAGCAAGAGATGTTGCAACGAGGCTGCTTACCGGACACGCCAATACAGTGTACTCTGTCTCATTCTCCCCCGATGGGCACCGCATTTTGTCGGCCTCAGCTGATCGTACTATCCGGGTCTGGGATGCAATTACAGAGGTTGCCGCAGACTCATTCACCGGCCATACCAGCAGTGTGATATCTGTCGCATTTTCCCCAGACGGGCAACGCATTGTGTCTTCCTCGTCAGATTGCAGCATTCTGGTGTGGAATGCTACAACAGGAGAGGTCGCAGCAGGCCCATTTACTGGACACACTAAAGACGTTTATTCTGTTGCATTCTCGTCGGACAGTCAGCGCATCGCATCAGCCTCTTCCGATTACACGATTCTGGTTTGGAATGCGACAACGGGAGAGATCACAGCAGGCCCATTTACTGGACATACAGGCGAGGTGAACTCGGTCGCGTTCTCACCAGATGGGCAGCGGATTGTGTCGGCTGCTGACGATTGCACGATTCGGATCTGGAATTCCATGACGGGAGAGGCTGCAGCAGGCCCATTTACAGGACACACCGAGTTGGTGCGATCTGTCTCATTCTCACCAGACGGCCAGCGCATCGTGTCAGCCTCGTATGATGACACGATTCGGATGTGGGATGCCACAACGGGAGGTGTCTTAGCGGCCCCATTTACTGGACACACCAACAGTGTGAACTCCGTCGCATTTTCACCGGATGGACAATTCATCGTGTCAGCGTCATTCGACTGCACGATTCGGGTCTGGAATACCACAACCGGAGAGGTTTCAGCGGGTCCATTTACTGGACATACTGACCCTGTATTCTGTGTTGCATTCTCGCCAGACGGACAGCACATTGTATCAGGATCGAAAGATCGTACTATTCGGGTTTGGAATGCAAGAACAGGAGAGGTCGTTGCGGGTCCATTCACCGGACACACTGATGAAGTGTTCTCTGTGGCATTTTCACCAGATGGGCATCGTATTGTATCGGCTTCGCGCGATTGCACCGTTCGTGTATCGAATTTCACAAGAGAAGATACTGCGAAGACACTGATTACGGACAAGTCGTTGATCACTGGTGATGGCTGGATATGTGGAGAAGAGGGGGAGCTTATTTTATGGATTCCTCAAGTTCATCGTGCGTCTCTGTATAGACCTAACACTGTCTGGATTGGAAGTGGACAACCAACTCGATTGGATCTATCGAAGTTTGTTCATGGGCCAGGTTGGGCTACGTGTTCGAAATTTGTGTAAATAATGTACATTTGTACTGTGCCGTGTAACGTGGATTGTGGTAAATGAGACCCGGATGGGACCCCCCTCGCCTATAACTTAACCAATCATTTTCTGGGATCTGAACGTACACCTTGAAGGGACTTGGTAGATATATATCCGGATCCGGATCCCTTATACCGTGATCACGCCCCTTCCGTCAGAATGTGGTATTTTCATAAGGTATATAAATGGATGTTTCTACCCTGACACACACATACTCTTCTCGCCATATTCCTTACTATGTAACTAGTCTCGTTGTACGTAGTACTGAGACGATACACTGAATTCTAAAAAAAAAAAAGGGAGGTTGCTGTTGTAGAACCAGCAGATTAAGCGTATTATATGGCGACCTCAGCCTCAGCTTCAAGATAAAATAACAAAGCCGAGGGGTCCAGTTTGCCATATTGCATTCCTTTTTGTCTGTACATTGCCAACGAATTTCAATGTCTGTAATAGCACAATATGTATGGAGAACTTCCTGCACAGTGGACTGGGGACTGGGATGGACGCGGTGAATACGATCGGATCACATGATCCACGGGAAATTGATAGCCAAAAGATTTCCTTATTTCCATGATTAAATACGAGGTAGAACATCCTTTGATTGGACAAGGCTGATAGTTTTCTCAGCTTACTGCAGAGCCGTCGCCAGTGAGTGTGTGAGACTGAGACCGAAAAACGCGCACTTGTAGTAGCGCACTGTGGTCATCCTTCGTCATCCACAGTGTCAAAAAGATGGAAAGGGGGGTGAGCAAGACTCAGAAATCGGCACTTGGGGCGAGTTTGGGGTTCTGAAATTGATTTGGGGAGACGACCGAGGAACAGACCGTCACTAACAAGACAACGCAACCATAGGACAATCGCTGCAGACATGAGAAAACGACTCGAATTGCTGCTAGGAAGTAGCGTATATTCGTATATTCGTTGAATTTGAATGACACGGCGCGATGTACAATTTAGCTGCTGCATTGGATGGGTGGCGTGGGAAAATCTCGGAGTCACGGGTGCCGTTTGCTTTTGCTCACTGGCGCTTGTCAGTCATTTTCGCGCTTCCGGTAGCCAAGAAGCCTCCTCACCCTGAACGGATGCACAACACCAGCCATTGACATAATCTGGAATTGGAACATACCATGGTTCGAGCCAGCCTTCCACCACCAAAGTCTTGATTTCCCAAACTTCAATCCCGCTTCGGTCCTCGGATTCTCCCACCCT
>QFEA01002185.1:0-16371 GCA_003315975.1 Lactifluus echinatus
GCTGAGTCGAGGATATCTGCAGGGGGTAAGGGATGTTAGAGTGGAAGCTGAGCTTCCGGGGTTCAAAAAGTAAAAACACGCCTACCCCCCAATTCCAAGGGGGATAGATCGAGGGAGGAAGGGCGGGGTGCACTTTCGAAACGGAAAAAATAAATTCGGAATACGAACCTATGCGGTTAGTAGCCATGATGACCTTGATGTTCTTCGTCGATTCGAACCCGTCGAGCTGATTCAGCAGCTCGAGCATCGTGCGCTGCACCTCCGAGTCGCCTCCACCGGACCCACTCTCGCCGCGGGAGCTCCCAATAGAGTCGATCTCGTCCATGAAGATGATGCTCGGTGCATGCTCCCGCGCCATGACGAACAGCTCGCGCACCATCCGCGAGCCTTCACCAATATATTTCTGCACGAGCTCGGATCCTGACACGCGGATGAACTTGCAGTCCGTGTGGTGCGCCACCGCCCGCGCGAGCAGCGTCTTTCCCGTGCCTGGCGGGCCGTACAGCAGAACGCCCTTGGGTTGCGCAATGCCGAGCGCTTCGAACAGCTCTGGATGCTTGACCGGGAGCTCAATCACCTCCTTGATCTCCTTTATTTGTTTGTCGAGGCCACCGACCATCTCGTATGTGCTATCCGGCACCTTCTCCACCATCATGAGCGAGACGAGTGGGTCGACCTTGTTCGGTAAGATCTTGTGGAGCGTGTACGAATCTGAGCGGAGGGCCACGCGCAGAGTCGGCTTTATCGTCGCGATGTCGATGTCGGCGGCAATGTCGACAACTATATCAAATCGTCAATGAAACCCGCAGAGTGATTACACAGAATGACGACGAACGCACTGTATTTCCCCTCTGGTTGCACCTTCACCAACACCTTATTCTTCCCCATCACCTTCGCCACTTCCCCGACGTAGCTGCCGGGTTCATGGAGTAATTGTAGCTCCTCCCTCAAGAGACGGACTAAAAAACGAAAGTTGGGGCATTGCTATTGAAGAGCAGGAGACGAGTGCACTCACCACGCGCGTTCAAGGCATTCCGCTGAGCTTCTAAGCGGCGGAGATTCTGCGTCTTTTGGTTTATGAGCAGCTCTGCGGCCTCTATTTTGGCCTGATAATAAGACTTTATTCCACCCGCAGGTGTCGGTGGTTGTACAGCGACAGGCATAATTGAGGATTTTGGCTCGTCTCGAGAGTAATTGGGAAATCAAATCCGACACCGACGCGTACCATACCGTGGGAATACAACCAAACCTGTGCAAACACACCTGGAAACACACCTCCGAAGTATCTTCAATTTCAATGAAGTGATCTCGGAGAAAGATGTCAACCACAAATGGTCATATTTCAGACATGACGGCCATTGCAGACAACGGACAGCGGCAGATACGTAAGGTGCAGGCTAGATCCCAGTGTACGGGGTCCCCACGGCTGTTCCTAACGGCATTAACCTCCACTCCACCGATTGATTGCCCATTCTGGCTCGGACGCTTTTTGGTCTGCGAATAGTGGCCTGGATGGTTCCTACACTTTGCGCCAACGAGCTTCAGCTCGGGACTAGTATCGGTAACTTTCGCAAACGCAACGTTCAAGCATCGTCCAGATGCGGGTCTATAGTGTTCTGGAATAAAGTATTATGCTGTCGAAGTGCCATTTCCTTCAGTTGCAAATCGAGAAGTTGGTGTTGGCGATTAACTATAGGATCTCTACTTCGAGGTTCGAGGCCATGCTCTTAGTCCAGCCGAGACGTTGCAAATCAGAATTACTATGCCTTCTTGCTAATTCTTGTGTATTACCTGCAGTCGAACGGGAAAGCGTTTGGCGCATCGTGGCAAGAACAGGCCGGTGGGTGTTGAAGTGGTCAGGGAGGACACACCTTGTCCTTGGGTTCTCCGCACTTGCAAGAGTTGCAGTGGAGCATTCGGCCAAACCCACATTTCGTGCTTTGCTACCGACTCCACAAAGACAGATTCTAATCCCCGTGCGGCGATACGTGGTTCACTCAGCCGGTGCAACTCAGAGAAACGATATCTCCGAATCGGATCATCTAGCCGTTGGATCTCGACAGCATATCTTGCTCTTGAATGCCTTGCATTGTGTCTGTTAGAGCATGATGCCGGAGGTAAGTTGCGAGTTGTTATGAAGGATTCTAAGGCCTAGTTCGTTCCATGCGATGGGCTCTACTCTTGGTGGCTTTCGAGACTCAAATTTGATCACCGGCGGGGACAACCCTCGATGGTTGATCCTGGTCTACTTTGATCGGGTGAGACTGTACTTGTACATGTGCAATCAGATTATTCCGAACAATTTGATCATCACCAAGGCAAGCGATAAGCAACTATCGTCGCGTAGGCAGCGAGGGTATAAATTGCATATCTTTATGGGCTTGGCTTGCACGCACGTAGTGTATGTAGCCCATTCAAACTCGTTTCACCGACCGCCAATCAAATGCAACGCCATAATTCGACAACTGAATGAAAGAATGAGAACTTTCGCTGACGCGATCACTACGTTTGAAGATCTGTTGTTGGGACCGCCGTTTTGACCTCATCATATGATTGCGCAGCGTCGCATCTGTGCAAATGCTTATCGCTTATCGGACGGAGTCGTGCGTAACGTGTAATGACTATCGTCAAGTTAGCGATGAATCGAGACCATGTGGTGCGCCACAACTGTTCTTGGATAGGTGGCACAAATGACAAGGCGCCTGCTGGGCTGTAAGCGGGTACCCATCAACTTATCATAAGATTCGACCTCCGAGTTGGTATTACTTCTCCACTCTAACCCTGCAAAGCTAGGCCGCTGTTGTTGAGACCCTTCTAACCAGTAACCGGCCCGTCGTTATCTCATTCCAAACGTATCAGAAACTCCGTTCAGAACTGGCCAGTCATATATGCATGCGGGCTTAGAGGACCATGGGCATGGGATCCAACGCAATCGAAAGGCGTGGCACAATGCTCCAGGATGATCAACTGAACACGTATCAGTCGTGAGGAGAGGAGGGTGGTAGCGGTATGTCAAAATCTATTTTTTATTTTTATTTCCCCCTCGGCTCTGTCGCCTGCAACGCGCCCTTCTTTTTCCCCGTCTTTTCTCCGCTCGCACGACATGCGCCAGAAGGGCAGGCTGCCCCAATATGAGTGGCACAACCAATGGCACGCGCGGGAGTGTGTGGTGTGCGTGCGGGCGGTGGCGCAACGTCGAGTTGTCAAAGTCAAATCGCACACGCCTCGCACAGTTTTGCAACAATACGCGACGAAGGATCACCAATCTCTTGCGACGCTTGTCGCCCGCGGTCTCCATGACCATGAACTCCAACGGTACAAATACTCAGTACAGTATAGTACAGCCAGCGTTCTTCCCCTCCCGGAATCGCACATCTAAAAATCTCATCGACATTCATCCGGGGGAAGGGAGGTCGAAATCATGATAAGCGCGAGCGCGATACGCGCGCACACACATTATCGCGATCCTCTTCGTAAATTAGTAAAAGCAAGGCAGTGGCGCTGCCCTTCCTTTTTTTTTTTTCACCTTTTGTGGTTTTATTTTTGGGTTTTTGTCATTTTTCACCCCCACCCCCACCGGCCGTGGGGTTGTGGGGTCTGTGTGCTGTGAGTGTTGCATGTGTACACTCAGATCATGGGTTCGCTCGTCTGACAACTGGCCCGCCATAGCGACTGGGTTTTAGACTTCAAACGATGCCGGGTGTTCTCGTGTTCTAGATTATGCCCTAAGATATAATGGGACAAGGGCTGATAGCCCGGGCGCTGGCACGTTTAATTGGCCGGCTCAGGTAGTCCGGGGGCGGTATCAGTAACTGTTGATAAAGACTCCCCTTCCGCACATCATTTTTTTGCACCATGAGGATTAGCCACGAGAAGTACAATCGCCCGTCGCGCATATGGGAGTTTCCGCGGCATGTTCCTTCGACGCTCACATCGATCAGCACCCTCGCTGTCGGGTTTTTGGGGTGCTGCTCGGATAATGTCTACCGAGAAGTTCGGGAAGCGCCAAATCTTCTGTCCGCGAGTAGCCGGACATTTTCACGATTTCCTGCCACGAGGCGTTGGGTCGCTATCTTTCTGAGAGCTAATCGTCGACGACGAAGCAGATGGAATTACATTCATGCATAGATAGGGGCACAATGTGCCATATTAACCAACATGTCCTACGTGTCCAGATGCGAAGTATTACAGTTGGAAGAAACATAACTGCCCAAGGAAAATTACTCCCGGTCATGTGTGAGTGGTGCGTGCTTTGCTTTTTTACGAGGTAATCGTAACCCCCGTTGCGTATTCACATACCATACTTTCGTTTTATCGCTGCCCATCCCGGCGCAGCTGCACGCACCATTTCCACAAAGCGATCCATGTCATGTTCAGGAACACGATTAACGTCGATGCTATTCCAGTATCGGCACAAGATAAAGACAATGTCTTGTGCGTCGCGTTCTGAGCCTCGACTAGATAACATTAAACCATCAGAGGAGGGCGTAGGGCGCAGGGATGTAATCGTCATACGTACATCATCCAAGCATTCAGTTTTGCTCGCACAAACTCAGAAGTGGTCAAGAAAGGTACTCGACTGACGGCTGCCACCGTGAGCGCATCAAGGCGTCGCGGGCCGGACTCCCCGGCGGCTAGAATTTCAATCTGACCAAGCCAAGCGATGGGTTAGATTAGTGCGGTCCCCGAGTTGCGCCGTAATGGAAAAGGGGAAAACGGGGAAACAGGAAAAATGGAGTACCTCAATCCCCGGGATGCAGCGGTGGTACCTAACGTGCAATCTGTGAAGGGACCAGTCAGCGCGATCGTCGCCCGCCAGAGATGGAAGCGCATTAGAGTATATACCGATTACTCCAGGGTGAGGGTGTGATAGACAGGTCCGCGCTCCCGGTCAGGGCCTGCCTGACGCGACGAAACGGATGTACGGCCCCGCCTTCGACGATGCAAAAAATTTCCTGAACGGCAATGCGGTCACGACAAGAATAATAATATTAATCAAAGTCTGTCGGCGCAGGAAGAGTGGGGGGGGGTCTTACATCGGCTTGTGGGCTGTTTGTCAGGACGGCAACGAAGACGCTTCCGTAGAAAGCGTGGGGCACGCCGTGCGCGCGAAGTGTAGAAGAGAGGGCGTTAGCCGCTTCCAAGAGTCGACGCGTCTCAGGCATTGAGGGGAAAGAGGTAGACTAGTTTCCAGTTGCTAGTCATGATATGGATATGAGCAGAGGAGTAAAAGCGCCAACTCTGTCGAGAAGCCAAGGTGGTCCGTAAATTACGGTGCTGTCTGCCCTGACGTGGAAACAAAAACAAGCAAGAAAAGCGGGAAGTTCTCTGTCGAGCTGCCGAAAGGGACTGCTCCGAAAGATGGGGTCTGTACACGTATGAGTTGGACGCCTCATATGTACAAGAGACCCCGGCAAGGGGGTCACATGTTGAAAAACGCGTAAGTTGAAAGGTTAATTTCGCGCAGTCGTGGGGGAACAGGTCCCTGACGAGATCAGCATGGGATCCGTTCGAAATTGCGTATTACCCCGGTGGGTGGATGAGATCGGGTATCATGAAGCGAAGGGGGAAAGGGTTGCCCAAGCGCGCACCGAGTGCCGTCTGATCGCGCAAATCTGGAATCGGGCAAAGAGTGAGCCTAGCGTGGGAATTTAGAACTACGCGGAACGGAGTCGAGTCACATGATCCAAATAAGCCGTTCGTTCCACCTCCGTCACGGGTCTGGGGTCACTTGTTCGTCCCTGCTCGTCCGAACTCCACCCATCCGTGCACATGGGACTTGCTTCGTTATGCTTAACAAATAGGGCATTATTCATCGAGCTAATCTCCCGTGTCATGTACGGCAGAGGCGGTCATGCCATCAAATCATACTCGACATTCACAAATCCATCATGGCGTCATGCATCACTGTTGACCCAGACCCAACGTCGACTGCCATTTCCAATCAAGGCAACCAATGGCCGTATCAACGTTCGTGCGGTGTCCTGGGCTACAAAGTTTAATCTTCGGCCATCTGGCACCTTCGACAACTCGAATGCACACGAGGAAGAGGCCAAGGCATCCGTACTAGAAGCGATCAAGGGCCGCCAACAGACAGACCTCATGTTGCGCTGTGAGTAAGCGTCGTCGTCACATTACCCTTTCTCAAATCTGTTCCCACATAGGTACTATTCTTGATGCAGACGGTACGCGAAACTCCCTCCATTCGATCATGCCACCACCCCATCATCACCATCATCCTGGGCGTACCAATCATGCGTGGTTCTGTTGGATTTGTGTGCGATGGCACTTCGTATTAATGACGACCTGCCTCGAGTTTTTTTACGCACTCCTCCCGAACACGCCCTGCCCTTCCAGACCGGCGGGAACGTTTGATGCCCATCTGCGCCACTCTGTCGCCTCCTCGATCGTGCGATCGTCGCTTACGTGCTTTGCTTTTTGCCAGGGAACGTGAAAACTATTTCAGGCCAGTTCAAGAGGTCTGATTTGTGTGCCGAACATCGTCTAAACGTAAGGATGCCTCCCTGTACAATTCCATGCGTCAGCCCAGGTGACCTTGGCGTCTCGTCAGCCGAGAGATCTACGCAAGATCGATTCTAGGATTCCGAACCTTGTCCCCACCATTCTTCCGCGGCGCGAAGCGATCCTTGTACGTTCTATCATCCTCTCACCAAGTGATCATCTATCGATCGTGTGTCAGGTAAACGTGCTCCATATCCGAGCGCTCGTCAAAGCAGATGCCGTGGTTTTGTTCGACACTTACGGATCCACTGACTCTCGGCTACATTCTGTTTTTCTCTACCATCTAGAAGTGCGTCCACCCCTGTTCTCGGGTAACTTCATTAGCTTCCATTATCAACACGTTTCATCTTCAGCATAATCTCAAGACGAGGGGTTATGGGCTGCCGTACGAGTTTCGGTAGGTTGGACTGTCACAGACGTCACCACACGTTCGCCAAACCCTTTGACCTCGACTTTTCAGCGCCTTGGAGTCTATATTCATCTCCGTCGTGGGCGCCTTAGAGGCCGAGATGGTATTCATTCGCAACCTTGTTGGCGGGTTACTCGCAGAGCTCGAAGATGACATTAATCACGACAAGTTCAAACGTCTCTTGCATTACTCCCGACGGTTGACAAGTTTCCAGAATCGTGTCAAGCTGGTAAGCACGGCTTCTTCGCCTCAAGCCCCCCTAATTGTCCTTGATTTGGTTTGGCATAGGTCCAGGCGGCCTTTGAAGAAGTTTTGGAACAGGGTGAGCTAATTCTGCTCCCAAATATCCTCTCTGTTCTGACCGGTCTTACTGATTGATATTCGCCATTCGCGAATAGACGAGGATTTGGCGGCGATGTATCTGACCGACAGGAAGAATCAGGTCCATCGCCAACTCAGCGATCACGAAGAGCTTGAACTACTTTTAGAAACATTCTCGAAACAAGTTGAGGAGATGGTGAACGAAGCTGAAAACATCCATGTCCGTGGTACCCTTTCACCTTAAACAGTACACCATCGCTCATGCACGTGCCACATTAAAGGGCAATGTCCAATCAACTCAAGAGATAGTCGAGCTTATTCTAGACTCAAATAGGAACGCCTTGCTGGCACTTGATCTGAAGGTGACCAACACTACCACAGCACCTACTCTTTCTGAACATCACCGTGCTTGATAGGTGTCAATCGGTACCATGGGAATAGGGATGGGGGCCCTGATCGCAGGGTTGTTTGGTATGAATGTGAGCCTGGTCTCTACTCTCCCCATTTGTAGCCTGTCGCACATACGTCTTCTCACGGGACCGGCCTTCAGCTCACGAGTCATATGGAAGAGCATCCATTCGCCTTTATGGGGATGTCCGTCGTGTCCACCCTCGTCGCACTTTTCGTCGCATGGGCTGGTCTTCGAAGGTGTGCCATTTCTACTGATACTGATCTTCTGGGTCCACTGATACCGAGCGTTTTCCAGACTTGCAAAGATTCAAAAGATTGGTCTTTCGGCGTCGAGCGGAAGGAGGAGTGCTGGCGGGTTCCCACTTTCCTTGCGTCAACGACGTCGGGAAACTTGACCATTATATCCTCGTTGCTAATTTTAGACATCATCACATTTGTATGTATGACCAAGCATATTTTATTGATCAACGCAACGCAACGTCTGCATTGCCCCTGTATTTCTTAAGTCGTCCGTTCGTCCATGACGTTGATGCACGGCAAGACATAAATGGAGTTTGCCAGACCAGACGCGGAAAGCGGTACGGCCCCTCTTGGCTATTGACCGAGCCCGCCCGGGATCCAATCCAGAATTTAAGCGGAAGCAAGCCGTTGATCCGTCCAATAGGGATGGAGCCGTGGTGGAGTTACGATGATGCGGAGCGCAGCGGGTAGGGCGCCTTGGGGAAAGGCTCCTGCCGTTGAGAGGTGTGAGGTGAAGGAAGGGAAGGGAAGGACGGGGTGAGAAAAAGAATGTCAGACCCGATGTCCGGCCGAACGCGTAGTTCCTGTTTTTGGATGGGCGGGACGTGAAGCTTGGCCTCGTGTTTTTCTATGTTTTTTCCCCCACTTTTTTGAGTTTTTAGGATCTTGAGGGAAGGTTTGCGTCGGGATAGGCCAAAGACGATACATGGACATCCAAAGTGAAGCTATTAAGGAGGGGGACGGACATCGTTCAAGATGTCACCACCCCCACCCCCAACGCCCAGATTCACGCCCGGATAAGGCTTCTGTTGCGTGTCGCAGCGCAGGTCGTTGATGCGAAGGCTAGGTAGTGTGATGGCTGGCCAGCATGCTAGGCATACTAGTCGATCATCAGAGTAGATCGGTTCGATTTCTGGTTCTGGTACTTTCGGATTCAGGTGTTGTGCTCACACACCCACCCAGCCGCAACCCAGTGGACACTATCATATCGGAGCCGATGCGACATCAGCGGTGATGGATGGGTGTTGATGTGACGGCCGCCCACGTCAGTTCAGAGTTCAGACACAATAGGGGGCGCTGTTATCGGTGAGCGTCTGTTTTTTCTCTCAGCTGTTTGTTGGTCTTGTCTTGTCTTGATTCCGCTTCCGCTTGGCTATGTGAGTATGAGACCCACCCACCGGTCGGCCGGCCAGGGGAATTAACCAAAAAGGGGGCCGATGTGGCTGAAACGATTATGCTCAAGTCGGCTTAGTTGCGCCCTGAGAGTGAAATGTGGGCCCATCCCTCTGCTGACTCTGCTTAAGCTGACCATACGCCATACGGTTCCCAGGTCCGACTCGGCTCCTTTCGGGTTCGGGTTCGCTTCGACTCCCATCACCTCCACTCCATCCCCTGGTCTGGTTGTAACTGCAGTCGTCTCCCACGTCTCCCTCTCCCAGCCTAGAAGGTGTCTCTCTTTTCCTTCTTGTCTTCAACCCCCGGTGCGCCTGGACCCTGCCCCACGCAAATCGATCGAGCGTCTCGTGACATAGCACCTTGGCTCGAGGTACGACCACATTTTTTCTTCGCTTGTATCCTATAGCCTCCGAAGTGGTCTCACCCGTGTTCCATCTTTAGTCCGAGTGTTGGAGTAGTTGAGACATTTTCATCTCTCGTGAGTCGTTTTCTCCTCTCCTCAGGGGGCCTCAGCTTTGGGCCGTCTCCAGGGAAGAGGGGGTCCGAGCGACTTTGCATGTCTTGCTGATACGTGTTTTTCTTCGCTTCTTTTTTTCCCATGCAGAAGTTCGTTTACTCGCCCCGGTTCCCACCTGACCGCTTCTTTCATCATGGCGAGTGTGTCTGGTTCTATTCCCGCCACCACAACGCTAGCCGTTGCTACTACCTCGGCAAGCTCCGCAGCTGCCAACCCCACCACGTCAGGCTTCGTTTTCCAAACCGTTGGTGAAATGTTTACGTGCGGTATGACCGTGGTTCACTGGGGATACACGGGTCCTTCAGCCCCATTGTCTCTCAACATCTCGAATGTCAATGTAGCCCAACAGGCGCCCCTGTCAACGAGCTCTGCGGCTGCGGCTGTCTCGTCGACGGTTGCAGCTGCGCAATCGGTGAACGTGTTGATTGCCAAACGGCAGTTCTCTGGCTATGGCGGCTCCTATCTACCGCCAATCGATATCCAAATTGCATCCCAACTGGATCCGGCTTCAGCCAGCTGGACGTGGTCCTCAGTCACTGTCCCCCAAGGCTGGTACCAGATGTTGGCCAATGTCCAGGGTGTTGCCCAGTCCACCTCGTCCCCATTCTTCGTTCTGAATGGCACAATTACGAGCTGTATCCCTCAATATGCCATTGCCTCCGCTTCCACCAACGGTTCTGAGTCCCCTAGTGCCTCTCCAGCTGACGCTGCAACGTCGTCGGGTCATTCTAATGTGGGTGCCGTTGTAGGGGGCATAATCGGTGGTATCGCCGTCTTGGCAATCACGGTTGCTATAATCATCTTTTATTATTTCCGCCGTCGCGAACGACGACCCAACTCTCGTTATGATGGAGATGGCAACGTCCGCCGATGGTCCGCGCTGGGAATAGGGAAATCACGGCACAGTAGCTACGCGAGGTCTTCGATACAGAAGGCTCATGCTGCTTTACCGACCCTTGAAGCAGATCAAACATTCCTCGGATCCGAGGAGGAAGTCAGCACGGTTGGACACGAAAAGGCCGTTGCTACTGGCTACCCTGGGGCCCCACGTCCAGAGTCTCGCTCCCGATCTAATCGCGGTTCAACACAGACTAATGGCAGTCAGGGCCGCCTGTCCAACGCAGATCCCCCAACACGTCGTGGATCGCAAAACGCAGGTACGGGAGAGGTGATCCGGTTGGAGAGAGCGCACACTACTGGTGGTGGTACTCGCCGCAAACCTGTCCCACGCTATGACGGCGAGGACGAGACAGCAGCCAAGGGCCATTCATCGCACACAACGCTAGATTCTACAATTCATGGTAACGCTTACGGCCATGGCAACATGGCTGGTACCCACATCCTAAAGCACCAGTCAAGCTTTGGAGCTATGCGGCCGATGCATGTGATGATGCCCGACCCGCCACCTCCCACCCGTGGCTAGACATACTCGCACCACCGTATGTCCTCCCTTTTTTGGTGTTCGCCTCTCGCTCTGTGCTAATAGTATGGCTTGATAACGCTTTTAGGCAGTCTGCAGGCCGGGCTGAGGTTGAGTCTCCCTTACCCCTCACCCCCGACTCACTTTCGTCTTGCTGTACTGCTGTACTCAGACCTCCGTTTGTATCACCACATTTGAATTTATCTTCACTCCTATGTTTGGGCGTAGTTTTATCTTCGAAGACACAAATCCTTGACGCTTATATTTCTGACACTGTATTCGCTATTGCTCCGTCGTTTCACCCGCTCTAGTATAAGTTGCGTACAACACTACTCCTCCCTGGTACCCACCAGCTGTTATCACTCCGACTTCCCCTTTTTTGAGTCATGATACATACGCAGTATTTTCACTTTCAGGGGTGGATCTCCAATCGGAATCGGAATGATTTGGCTCCGGTCTTGATTGGTGCGAGCAGCGCCGAGGAAAAGTACCACAGCCTCCACACTCCACAACTGACTCGGACTACACACGGATCAACTTTACTGCCGCCGTTTCATTTAGCTGCTAATTCCGTCATCCATGTGCATGACCTCCGTGGGCCCGAGTTGACCGTTGTCCCCATCAGAAAGCTCAGCTCAGCTGACTGGCACGCAATGTAATGCAAGAGAGAGCTGACAGCGTACTACATCAACACGCACTAGCCGCGCGGCCTCGGCGGGGCTGTACGTGCGTGTATACAAAACATTGCCACAAAAAAAAAAATCACGCAGATCGTAATTACGGATTACGGACTTTGGGCTGGAGGGGAGTGTTGCGCGCGACGACGCCACCGTGCACCCTTACGCCGTGACGGCGTCGCGCTCGCCCCGATTGACAATTGGCGGCTCGTGCTTTACGATCTTATTTATGATATTTTGATTTGATTGAACGCGCGCACTACTCACATGGATGGACGTTCGAGAATCTCGCGTTTCGCGTTTCTTTTATTTTTCTCTTTTGCGTTTTCGTCTGATGGCCGGAGGCGTAGCGCTTGCGTGATCGTGTATGTAACTTATTATTACTAAATGACTGTAACTTGTTCAGTAACAGTAGACGACAGCCAGAAACGCCCATAACGCGTGGGGCGCTAAGCGGCACCTGTTAATTGCAATATCGACTAAACCCGCAAGCAGCAAACGGACGGAGGCAGAGAAGACGCTTTCCCAGGGGTTGTGAGATTATTTGTGGGACGGCTCGTTTCTTTTGATTGGCCTGGGCTAATCGTGATCTCAAATTAAAAGGCCCACGTGTCCTCATCTTAATCCTCACACTCCCCGACACTGGTTGCGAAGAATAAGAGCCAGGCTGCAGCTCCGCTCTTGTTCTATGCAACAGGCGACTCGATGTAGCCTGAAACTGCGAATGCATCCGTTTCCAAAAATACAGTTTTGACAGTTCAATCAATGAATCTGATGTTCCCGAAATGTGCCAGCTCAGCCCTGGCCATTCGTGTTCGCGGTCAGGTCTTCAAAGTTAACCCAGAAGCAGAAACTATCGCAGAAAAAATTACCACCGAGCAATGCTTGAGCCGAAGGGAGCACTCTGCACATCACATTCATAATCAGCAAGTCAGAGCGCTAGATGTGATAAGTAGGCAGGCAATAGACACCCCTTCGCTCCAGGCGCAAGATCGCGTTCGCATTCCTCAACAAATAGCGTGATCTGGGCTGTCTCTCAAGAGATTTCATCGTTGATGATACCGGCTCGAGGGGCCAGAGGCCTTAGACGAGCTAGGCCGAAGCGGCGCCAATGGAGGTGACGTACCCTCGAGCTGAGGGTCAGGAACTTGGACCCGCACAACCGAGATGCAAGAACTCTTCATTCCAACATTTCGATATCCGACATTTCGATACCTTTTAAGACGGTCTGAGTAGCTACACTGTGGCCTCGTGTCCATCGTCCAAAGTCATCGAGGTCCGAACATATCGGATCTCAGTCTGAACCCCGAAGAGCGACCCTAAGAGGCTCGTGCAGTGAGGGCCGTTTGTCGCAACACGAGGAAGAAAAAACAGAGACCAAGGGATTAAATTTGCTAAAGCCCAGGCAGAACATTCCCAAGGAGAGATGTCGGAAGGAGGGCGCCAAAACGGTTGCTTTCGTCCCCGTCCGTCCCACGTCCCACGCATCACAATTCGGACTCCAACATGTCACCCCAACTGTACTGCATCTGGGATGCGTAGCATCTGAGTAAAACGGTAAGCATAAGTGTCACTAGCTGCAGATGTGTCCATTTATCGATCCATATCGATCCTGGATATCTGCTGAATTGCCTTCGGCTTCGGCAAAGTCAGACAAAGGTCACACGGGTCATAGGACATTAAGCTCGCCCCTCTCCGTCTCTTCATTATCTCCATTATCATATCCAGCATCAATGGTCGTCGACCAACCGATGCCTTCTTCCTTCAGCGCCTCCAATTGCGATCTGCTCTGCCAAGTCATAGATGATCTAAATCAACTTCTTGGTTTTATTTTTTCGGTTCGGGTCTCAACAAGTACATTAATCGGTACTCTCAAAGAAGAGACACTCTACGACAAAGAGCTGCCCGCACAGGCTCGGCAACACATTTCAGGACACCGTCCAGCTAGTTTGGGGCTCTGGAAGCTCTGTGTATCTTTGTCTACAGAGACCTTGCCTTCCATATACGAAAATGGGCTCCGCGGACTCGTGTTTCCGAGCTCCCTCGAGGAAGGGGATAACGTGCAACTACTCAACCCAGTTAAGCGTGTATCAGAGTGCTGGTATAAAGAACCGCAGAAAGGGTGCTTGCATCTTGTTGTGCGGGTTTCTCAAGCCGCCACTGGCAACCGTATGTCGTAATGTGCTGCTCGAGTATCGAATCACATCTCACACGATCACATTTATATCGTCAGTATCAACTCTTGGCAAGCGACTCCATGTCGTTGACAGTCTCGATTCTGTCCTGGATTCGAAGCTCCTTACAGTTTCTCCCTCTAAGATGGGGAGGCTGAGTTATTACACGATATTGCAAAAGCAACCAAGAGATACTAGTAGGATCTTGGATGAGCGTCCGACGCCTGAGACAAATTTTATTCCTCCTATTTCACTTCTATACGATGGCTTTGGTCACTTCATGGACGTCTCCACTCGTTGGAACGTATTTGAACTGGACACAAAGCGGCGGTGCCTGGAAATGGCTGTCGATTCGTTCGCGGAAAAAATGACTAGTTTTTACGACACTGACGAGGACAGGAGGGAAGTGGGCCTATGTGCTTTAAACGAGATTTTGTCCCTTCGAGTCGGGGGCGGTAAAACTCTCGCGGTGACCTCCACTGGTAATGCCCATACACATGGTTACTATGACGGTCCACACGGAGCAGCGTCGTCTGTCGTTGGGTTCAAGAACGAGGTCGTCGGCACCCACTCCGAGTCACTGCCTGTGGTCGAGCTCACTGCCTACGTCGCGCATTCGCACGAGAAAGCAATGTTACGTTCCAAAGAGTTGTTTAAGGGTTGGAGGGTACGTACCATGCCTCGGCCTGACTGTTGTTGGTAAGCTGAATATTTCTAGGTGTTTAAATGAGCCCAACGCGATGCACATCATACCAGGTCCATGTATCACGTTCTACGCCGTAATTTTCCTTTGCCAGTGGCGTGTCGTCAGCCTCACCGCTGGGCTGTCATGCATCGCATCTGCATGCAAAGGTGACGACCGAAGGGCCCTCTATGCGGCATTTTCAGCAGCAATGGACCTGTTAGATCACATAGATGGAGATGCGGCACGCTTCATCAACTCACCGCCCTCTATCGGACATGCAAGCCACGAATTCCCGTACATTTCATCGTTGCCGAGGTATGGCACTCCCAACGAGGATGTCCAATTCCAGACTCATAGGCTCTATTCCGAGAAACGAGACAACCGCTTCCTGTATATGGCCAAACCTTCGGACAAGAAGCGCATTATCCTGAAGTTTACGAAGCGGTACTCGGTTGAATTGCATGCCTTTTGTGCCAACCGTGGACACGCACCAGACATTCTCGGCTTCAGGCAACTCCCAGGAAACTGGTTTGTCGTTGCTATGGACTACATTTACTCACAAGTACACCCCCTCGGGTCACCCGACCTTAGCCGTCTCTGCGGCAAGTGGATAGATGACCTGCAGAAGCTCGTGCAAGCATTCCACGATGTCGACTTAGTTCACGGAGACCTACGTGAGAAAAATATTCTCTGCAACGGAGAAAGTGTGATGTTAATGGACTTTGATTGGGGCGGAAAAAGTTGGGGAGGTATATTTCACAACTGCCCAGCTATGTCCCCAGTTGATGGATGGACGAAATGGCACTGACTCAAAGATTACGAAAGAGGATGATAGGCAGGTCTTGCAACATACACTCAAAGATTTTTCTCAAGTGGTAGCGAAGTGACTTGGGTTATGAAAAAAGGACAAGAGTGGTGTTTCGGTGGACCGATTTCTGTGGGTCTGATCGTCGTCCCGCGCATCAGCACGCGCATGTCTGCCCTGCCCGTCACAACGTGTGGCGTCGGTTGCTATGAGGAGGAGTGTGTAGTGTAGTCTTGCAGCATCACGGTGCAATGTCTGTGAAGGCACTGGGCCTGTCGGCATACCCAGTGGTGCGTCCTACTACACGCGCGCTATGCCCTAGCCATCACGTGGTGTCCAAACCAAACCAGGCAATGGTTCTTGTCATCAGATGCGATAGCATAGATCTGGTTGGTGTGTTCACGGAAGGTCTGCAGACATTCACTCGTGTGCCCTCTCAGCAGTGCCGCATGCAATGCAATGCAATGTGGTTGTGAGGCGGTAGTCCCATGACCCACGTCCTCCCATTGGCACACGAACTGTCGTAACCTAGAGACATCAGGCGTATTCTAGTGGTGACAACTTGAACGCGTTCCTCAGGGCCAAGCTTGAGACGGGTCAGCCTGAGGTGTGTTGCGTGCTCATCGCCGTTTGTCTTCAACGATTCGAGGACCTCGCAGTATTCCCCACGCCGGGAATGTTGTGCTGTGTTCCATCAGTATTTGGTTCCTCGCCCATCGCCCAGTACCCAAAGTGATCGTCAACCCTAATGTGCTCCTATCCGACTTGAAGTCGCATATTATCGGATTCCTCGAGGTTTCCAGCCTACAGACATGGGAATATCCCTCCCAAGACACCATGCCGCATGTCCAAGCTGTTGAACGGGTGACTGGGGCCTTCATCGGCAAAACATGGAGGATCTCATGAGGCGTTGTGAATTAATGTGAATCGTCATGAGAGGCATGATCCAGTTGTCGCCTCGTAACCATCTCATGATGGCTCATATAAGCCATGTCAAATTTGGTGAGCGATGTA
>QFEA01002185.1:16434-42720 GCA_003315975.1 Lactifluus echinatus
GTTGTGAATTAATGTGAATCGTCATGAGAGGCATGATCCAGTTGTCGCCTCGTAACCATCTCATGATGGCTCATATAAGCCATGTCAAATTTGGTGGGATGTATTGACTCATGAGTGGAAACCATCTGACATTAGATTGTGAGTATGCTGCAATGTTTCAGCTGGTCCGCACGTACATACAATCTCAGACCTGCTCATGAGTACGCGTGAGTGTTCCACAATGCTACAGTCATATCATGAGACAGCATGAGTGAGATACAACATTATTTCGATAGCGTGCGTCCCCTGCAATCCTAAAATCAACATACAAAAATAATGTTGCCTGTTTATGGGACCATGAGGACTTCTAAGCAGACATCAAGATCATGAGGAGTCGTCATGCACACTTTCATTGGTTTCATGATTAGGACACCTCAGACTGGTCAGGCATGACTCTGAGCACGCCTTGCACAAACCTCCCGAATCTTCAGATGAAAGAACTTTAAAGGGCCAGTTTGTTGCAGGGACTTAACCTCATCAATTAGCTAGATGGGAGAGGCTTACAATCACAGCTTACAGCAGTAAACCCTCAGCTTAGCCATGGGCCGTGGCTTAGTCTTAGTCACGAGCACGAGCAATCTTATCACACAAATACAATTGGGCTAGATAAAATTGCCATGAACAAAACTTTTCATTTTGTTTAGGCCACGGGTGCAAGTCACGGGTGCTGCCGCGAGCTTCCAATCACGAATTACGACAAGCCAATGGCGCTCAGTCACGCAGTTAGTCACGTCACACAGTACTCCCCCTCGCCCCTCGCACCTCGCAACACACCGTGACCACTTACCCCGCAGACAAAGTTCCTTATCCCTGCAATTATGAGAGGCCATCCTTGACAAGTCAGTCGTTGCTCCCGGCAACATGAGGGGATGTCAGAGGGGATCAGACAGCACAAGCAGCCATAGCGATGATGGTGACAGCAGCAGCGATGACGGAAATGGGAGTTTTTATGGTCTCCACGAGTGTATTACAACATAAATAGCAAGCTTGGAAATACCTCATAAGATGTGTAAATCCTGGCATGGGTCTCATATCAAGGTGTGATTAATATGCAACCCGATGCATGCCTCGCATGGGATAATGAGTGTGAAAAAAGGTCATATATATCTTGCAAGCACAATATTGATCTTGCAATGGAATCATGAGGTCGGAGGTGGATTGTATGTATCTCACGAGAGTGATGTAATCTCAAAACGGATCATGAGGACTTATGAGCCCCAAAAAAGGATCGTACGTGTCTCGCGAGAATAATATTAACTTGTAGGAAAGTATGAGTCAGAAATTGCCCTGGCAATATCTCGCGTGTATCATATATGTATATATATATCTCACGTGTATCATATATACCTCACGCGTATCATATCGGTAAATATAGTGACTCGTACGCGCGTGTGATCTAGCACCAGCTCGGGTGAAGCGCATGAGCGCCACACTGCGTTGTGAGTTTCTCCTTGATTTGCCGATGTTATGGTAAACTCTCGCTTGCCCTAAAAAACACCTGCAGAAAGCCTGGCTAAGGCAGTACAGGAAATTGCCAATGCCGATTGCATGGGACCCCAGCGCCTGTATTCGATCCTGAGACGCAAGGCTGAAGACGCGAAAGAGGCATGGTCGGGTCGGGTCTGGTCTTTTCGGCTGCTTCAACACCTACCGCAAGTTCTGATACATGCGCACGCTCAATAAGCCCTTTAGGACGAGCAGCATATGAAGGCAGGGATAATAGTAGTGTGTCAGCGCATTTGCATGTGTGCACCTCGCCTGGGGCTATGGGGTTCTGATATGAGTCACGCGACCGAACCGCCGCGATAAGCCAGCTACAGCCAGCAGCGGACAAGGGATCCGGACAGGACGAGTCAACACAGGATGGCAACGGTTCTAGACAGATGACTCGAGGGCTCTTGTGATATATAATTGGCAGGCCAAATTGTGCCATTTCTGACTCCGCGCGTGAAGGCCTGAAGCCTGAAGCTGGGCGCAAACGTAAAACTTATCAAGCAACACTACCAGCGCCCGAATTGCCATGCACATCATGGTGCCTCGACAACCGTTACTAGTATATGGTACCCAGGCATTTTCCATGAACGAGTTAACGTTTGTCATTCTGACTCGGCGCTGTTCCCACCACTACACCAAACCCCTTCATCCGTCATGTCCGATTCTGCTTCCGTGGCATCTACGCAGAGGGACTTGCCTGTGGAAGGCGCTGACCAAGGTCTGTTAGCGTTTTGTTGACTGACATAAACAGAGTTGTTCTGACTGGGCGGCAACTCGGACCGTTTTGCATCAGAAATACCCTTGACCAGTGATGTGGAGAAGGAGAATGTTAAAGGTACTTTTTACGGATCATCAATTTGCCTTTCGCTTATGCGCTCTGCACAGAGACAGGTTTCGAGACAGGTTCTGACAAAATTTGGAAGTTATATGGGTATGAAGCTGACAGGCATGACACGGCCCTCGCTGGAGCATGGAAAGGAGAAACGGACGCCATGTTGATCTTTGTAAGGCGCCTGATTCCCATCACATATGCCCCAGACTAAAAAAGGACACATGGGTGGTCACTCCCCAAAGACGGGTCTATTTTCCGCAATCGTCGCGGCCTTCATCATCGAGACATACAAGACCCTTTTGCCGGATAACGGTGGTGCAACGGTAGCGCTCCTCACCCAACTGGTCGCTAGCCAGTCCCAATCGAATAGCCCCTCCACCTCATCGATTACCTCACCTACCCAAGGTTTCAAGGCATCGGCAATCGCCATCAGGATAAACATCCTCATGTTCCTCAGTTTGTTCCTCAGCTTGACGTGCGCGCTCATGTCCACCTTCATCCAACAATGGGCTCGGGAATATTTGCAATATTCTCAACTCAGCGCGCCGCCCCAAAAGCGCGCTCGAGTGCGCGCATATCTCTTCGAGGGCCTGACAAGGTTTCAGATGCGCAGGATGGTCGAAAGCATTCCGGTCTTCCTCCACGTCTCTGTCTTCTTATTCTTCTTTGCCGTCAGCGAATTCCTTCATACCGTCGACAGCACAGTGGGCCTTACTGCGAGATACTGCGTCATCGTGCTTGCCTTGGCATATTTCATCCTCACCATTCTGCCTCTCGTCGCCAGCAGTTCCCCATACCAAACAGCTCTCACCAACCCCCTGCGCCCGTGCCTCGTCATCTTGCGATTCGTTTTGTTCGCCTTGCCCAAGTTGGTGTTGAAGGGATCCTCTCCAACATCCTTTCGCTCCGTTATGGTCGCCGTTCTTCAACGCAATAAGTCTCGAGACCTACTCGTAGATACGGAACAGAGAGCTGCCAGCTTAGATCGTCTTGCTTTGCAATGGCTACTCAAAGACGTGGACGAGGACAACATGGACAAATTCATCATAGGACTTCCAGCACTCATCTACTCCCCTTTCATGGCGGACGCGACGGCGACCATAGACGCCCTGGTGACGGACGGGATCCTAGAGCGTGTCGGGGAGCATTTTACAACTTGCATGTCGTCGCGCGAGCTCTTACAAACTGCGAGTATTACACGTGCCATCGCGTGTGTAGAGGCGCTAGACGCAATTTCCTCGGTCTTAGATCCGTGGGCGGATAATCCTCAGTGCAGAAAAGCGACCGCGACCTTCATCAACTCCTCCGACGTGTTTCGCACGAGCCAGGATTCTGCCTTTGCTCTACGTGCCGCGTGCATCCGGGCTCTGACATTCCGCAACCTCATTAGCCGCTCGCTTTCCGCCCAAGGCCCAGCCCATTCCTCGCGGGTGCCTCCTCGTTTATTACCGTTATCACTACGTTTGAAGACTTGGGAAAGTGCTGATAGTCGACGATGGCGCAACCAAGCCGAACTCGAGGAGGTAGGAAGACGCGTATCACTCGAAGGATACGATGATTTGTTCAATATCGTACAAGACGGACACCTCATTAATTTCCTAGTCCTCGTACGGGATGTGCTTTCGTACGCCGAACGGCCGTCCCTGGATCTCACTATCGTGTGGGAGACATTGGAAACGATGGTGGGCACTTTTAGCATCACCCAGCCTACTGCTTCCGCTTCTGCATCCTCTCGGTTCGAAGAGGTACATGCCGACATTCGCGAGTGTCTCTATGTTCCGAACACGTTAGGATCATCCAAAGGAGCCGATAACGACCTAGTGATGCCTGTTTCATCAGGCATAGACAATTCAGACATTCTCAGCTTGGCCAGTCCTTCCAGAGCCTCCACATTACGATTCCTAGTTGAATCACTGCCAAATCCCGGCGCCAAAGTCCAAGAAAGGTCTCCTTCTCATGCTACTGAACGATACCGTCAACTTCTGGAGTTTATGGACAAGGTTGCCAAAGGACTCCGTCTCGTGACAGTGCTGCGTGCGCTCCCTCCCGAGCCCGCCAGTTTTACGGGGCGGTCTACCTCTCCCAAGGGGACCCGCCTGCGTCACGACCAGATATACGCCATTGACCCATTTAGCGCGTTTGAAGTCTTTAGCACTTTCTCATCTGTGCTTCCTGACTATATCAGATCTACTGATCCCGAAAATGCCCACGACATGGTGAAGAAAGTACTCGCCGAGGATGGCCTTTTGCGGAACATCAGTGAGCACATGAAGACTAGCATCAATTCGCAAGTGGACGGGGTGATACGGCGGCGAATGTCCAAGGTGTGCCTGCAAGTTTTGGAGGAGATCTTCACCTTTCTCGAGAAGTCCCCGTCCGTCCGTTGGTACGAGGTTGGGGCCGACGCGATTCTCCGCTCTGCCAACGGGGTTGCGTTTAATCAGAAATTGGTTGGTCGTTCTTCGGCCATTCGTGCATCCTGCGTGCTGGGTCTTGTGAATCATGTCGTCATGGGCCAGCTCCGCGCGCGAGGTGTTCGAGGGAATCCACCGACACCCCATAATCTCGAAGAACAACTATTTATTCTCAAGGTTTATGATTGGTTGTGTCTGGGCAACGAGCAGGAGCGTAAAAGGAGACAAAACCGACCTGAAGGCGACCCTGACACCGACAGAGAAGCGTCCTCGAGCCAATACCTCATTAGCCTCCTCCTGAATGGCCCACTTCAGAATTTCTCATCAATGGCTTCCTACTTGATACCGCATGTCGGACGCAAAGAAACGACCCCAGAAATCGCGTGGACGACTCTGAATAGGATGATGGCTGTGCCGGATCTCGCAAGAACGACCGACGGAATCACGATAGGGTACTTTATGTTTATACGGGCCAAAGCACACAAGAAGCTTGTGGAGAAAGAGGGGCGCGAGACCGAGGAGCAACTTAGGTTGCATGGGATGTTGGACACTGTCGCAGGTTGGTTGGGCCTCCCCAAAATGGAAATGCCGGACCGTGTTCTACTGCGCCAGTCTGATTCTGGAGCACACATACCGCTTAATAGAACTGCGTACGCACCTATCTACATTTGAGTTTTGTTAGCTGGACTTTGTGGACTTCGGAAAATACACTTCGTTAGCCAGGGGTCACGTGGACGTATTTATTTACTGCATTTGTAATTAATTCTGACATATGCATCCTGACATCCCACCATCATCCCAACCACCGAGACATGAAAGGCGGGTTTATCAATTGTCTAGTCACGGTGTCCGAGGGCGCGCACGGAGAAAACAAATGATAAATGATACCCTTATGTATCATATAAGCGGGTTCCGTCCTGCCCGCCATGCTATCTTATTTGACTTTACGAGATCCCAGGCGAGGACACTGTGTGTAGCTGGCCTTCTTTGCAACACTTTCAACATGTCTATACCTCCTTCTGCTGCTGGCTCTTTATCGCTTGCCAAGTCTCGTATGACTTGTATATCAACCCACTGCCAAACATCCAGTCGGGAGTCGTCCTCCAAGCTCAGCTCTACTACCCCAAGCAGTAAGGAATTAATCAAGCAGAGAGAAATGAATAGCAGGCTTAGGAACGAGCTCAAGGGTTCAACTTTCGAAGTTGACCCTATCCTCTGACGACGATGTCTTCTATGCGGACCCAGACAAGGTGCAGGCTGTCCTTCATCGCTTGGAAGAATAATACAACATTACCAATGTCACATCGCTCCGAGTCGGTGATGACCCTTCATTGGACAGTGTCTCACGGCTCCCCTCCAGGGGTTTTATAAATGCAACGCACTCATTATGATCCCTTCATTCACCTGCTCAAAGATTCCTGTGCTGTCAGTGAAACCCTTACCTACCTTGCCTTTGAAGCCAAATTGTGTCGGAGTTCTGCACAACCCACCACTGACAGATCGTCTTTGGCAGAGCGCGAATTTTCGGAACGTCGTGGGTGACAATGGGTCAAGAGAGCCGGAAATGGGACGCCAACAATGTATCGTGATGTCCTCAGACGGGCAGTCCCTGCTAGACGATACTTCGTGGAAGACACACACTCACAAGGGGAGCTTTTGGAGACGATTCTTCATGCCATCATCGGTAGGCGATTATTCTTCATCCGTCAGTTTGGCTTTAAACCTTTTACCAACTGACAGGCCACTGGAATCTATTTTGCGACAGTGTGTTAAACCGGGACAGCAGTGGAAATATAATGCGATTCCCAGTGCCAGTGTTACGCTCGCCCTTAACAATGTGTGCAACTGCAGTCGCTGTCTCTTGCCTCAGGCTCTTGTTGTAAGTTTGACTTATTCCTTAGATTTGAGTGCACCAGAAACGTGCAACTTTGATGGGGCTTCCTAGTCAACGGAGATTATCCAATTGAGTGGCGGGAGCAACAGCCTTTGTCGACCACTGAACTATCGGTACGTTCGGTGGAGTTTCGTCCTTTCGTCTACCCTTAACTTTTTGACGCACTCAGGGTACACTGCCCTTCCGAGTCATGTCATTACGCATTATTGGCGTCTTAAAATCGCAAGCGAGTGGTTTGCATGTGCACGCTGCTGTTGACGACCTCGAGTTATTTTTGTAGGTTCTCGCATGGGTCATTGTGGTGAAGATTTACTAATGCTGTGGGGTGTTGGTGGTGGTGAGACGACACTCAGTTCCCTGTTGAAGATAAGCAGTGAACCCATTACTGGGGACTGATTCTTCAACCAGACGGCGTGATTCATAGCTTCAGCCCATAGGAGTTTGGGTAGGTCGGACTGGTGTAGCATGACCACCAACGTACTCACAATCACCGACGTGCTCACAAAAGCGCTGCCTAAATGGAAAGTAGCGGCGCACGCTGCACCTCTCGGAATCCCGCTTCCGGGGGTGTGGCAAAAGGCCATTGAATCGGTATGTAACCACGGCCGTTTGATACAAAGCGCATCGCATCCACAAAATATCTCGAGACCCTAAGGTACGTTTTCATATGATACTTGTATTTAAATTATATATCGTAGCGTAGGCACATGAAATTAACTGATTTCTCCTCGCGACCCTTAACCTTCACCGCACTGTGCATATATTGAAGCGCTTCAGAGTGAAAACTCGAAGCACAGCGATTGCATGCCTAATCGATGCATCTGTACCACTGCAACATCTCTAAGGGATATGCCATACCAGGGTACTGGAAGGAGGTTATCTTCGGAGGCCTTCTCAAGAAGTGGTTAGGGATTTGCCAATATAAAAGCAGCGGCTTGCGATGAAGTTGTCATCATCATCATTAAGCATGCGATAGCCTGCAAGCTGTGTCTACGAGCAGGTCCTGTCGTGCTGTGTCCTGTCTCGGTCTCGAACTGGACATCTGGGTCACGTGAACGATTTCTATTAAAGGCAGGAGACCTTCCGCCCTGGTCCTTTGACGCCCTGAACGTCCAACTCGCGCTGGCGCCGTCCCCAGCCCGCGCGGGGAGTTCAATCTGCCCTTCTCCATTTTCGAAGCTATGATGATTACAGACGGGATGATGGTACTTCTTTCCGCGATTTTTGTGCTTCTACGGCAAGTTTCTTTGGTCCTTAACGCCTTGTGGTTCCCGAAGACTCGTCAACGGAGTTTACATGAGGACATGTCATTGCTTCAGCTGGCAGAAGCCTTTGCGAGAAAAGTAGAACGGGAGGGTGCCTTAATTGCGAAGAAGATCAATGATCCAGAGATGATTCGCGATGTGAGTAGTCAGATGTTTCCTTTCCACGTTGTTTCTAAAACCCAAGTACGTACAGTTGCTTGCAGTCGATAGTGTTCTTTCCCCTGCCCATCACTCCTTTTTGGAGATGCTCAACCCCATCCGACCAGCACATTCTCTGCCGCGCGAGGTATTGATACAAATTTTCGGACTTGTCGGTTCAGGGAGGAGAATTCTACCTGTCTCACACGTGTGCCGTCGGTGGAGAGATGTTGCCATCAAGACCCCTGAACTTTGGTCGTCTCTTCAAAGCGATGATTTCACCCCCATGATGCCGCTTACCCTGAAGCGATCTGGAGATCACCCTCTAGACATTTCCTTATACGCCAGCTGTGACGAGATCCAACGACTGGAGCATCTGCTGCATTTACCCTTCCAACGTCTACGTTCGTTGGACATCACCATAACCGGACCTTTCATCGACGAGGTCAAGGATATATTCACCCGTTGCCGCAGCCACGCATCTGTACTGAATGAATTCTCGCTCCGTTTCGATTTTGATGCTTCGATCCCCCAACCAGTTCCTTTCGACGAGGATAATTGTTTTGCCATGCTTTTTGGTCGAGAGGCGCCAGCCATTTCCACCTTGTTCCTCAGGAATCTCCATCCTTGGCCACCATTACTCTCCGACCAGCTCAAGTCACTCACATTAACCTCCATCTTTATCTCGGCCGATGAACTATATCCAGCCCTTCGATCCGTCCCTAACCTTGAGACACTTGCCCTTTTGAACACCATATCAGTTCTTTCGGAAAACTTCGCCGGGTCGGATATTCCCGTTGTGCTCGATCGCCTGCGCGTCATGTACATCCACCAGCCGCGCGGTGCTCTAAAGCATCTGAACCACATTTTCACTCACATTACCATCCCACGCCTTGATCTAGCTTGTGTCTTCATGTCAGATAGCGCCGTAGTTGAAGATGATATCCCAGAAAACCCTGAACATTCGTTCAGAGTGTTCAAGACAGTTACCGAGTTGGTTATGCATCTGGATAGTTTACCAGAGTCTCAATTCTACCTGTATGGAGTGCATGAAGACAGCCTCGCATTCTCCTTTTGTCTTCCAACCGCCAGCATACCGCGCATTTTCAATACTTCCTGCCTTTCATTGGGCTCTATTTCGGCCAATATCTCTCACGTGACCCGATTCATTTTGCGCGGGGACGACACCAATACGAGCGTCTCTGTGGACAATCTTTTCCTCATTTTTCGGTGTTTACCAGAGTTGGAGACGCTGGTCGTGACAGGGATGACCTTGGACAATGTTGTCGCTGCAATGAATCGGCTGCGAGACGATTCTGAGCGACCTGTCCTCCGACGGCTGCGTAACCTATACACCCGATCAATTGGAGACGGCGGTCTGGCTTTGACACGCTTTTTGGGACAAAGGCTAGAGCCAGAACTTCCAGTCCCGCAGGTCGTTTGCCCAGCGTCGCTGAGGAATTCTGTTGGTACCCGGTACGGTGACATCAGAGCAACGGAAGACCTCAAGCCTGGCGAATTCCCAAAACCGTTTTCTGTACCGGAACCGATGCAGACGTTTCTCAAGTTGAATCTTGAGACGGTACGTGTCGTTTTGTCTCTTTATAGGGCATCACATTTACTAGATAGTGTAGAGCCAAATGGACTGGATACTCAAACGACGTAATTGGACCTGACTGGATCATCTAGTTGTAATCTATGCACTGCCCCACTTTCCCCACAATCATGTATCGATAAATCCGATCTTGTCATCATTCTTGGTTACCCATCATCCCTCACGTTCAAGAGGATATATATATCAAACACCCCAGCGAGAGCACGAGAAGGCCACTCACCCAGTCCAATCTTTTTGGAACTATATTAATAATTTATACACCTCATTGTCCCATTTAGAGTGCGTAATCGTACATAAATTTGGACATGTCATAGAGAGGAATGGACCTTCTCATTTATATGGTAACTTTGAACGAAGTGACTTGTGGTAACCGAACTAGTGGGTGACACTACACCATGCCCTGTTCGCACATGTACCTTGGTCACCAGGCGACAAAACGTGTGATCTGAGAAGAGCACAGACAATTCTACGTACGACAGCGAAGTAGGCAGCCACGGGCAAGACTGAGTCAATAACCAATTGGGCTGCATAATGCATTGTATGAATGGTAGTTTCATGTTCAGATAATGATAGGGGTACAATTAGTAAGACAGAACCAGGAAATAGAATATGATAGAGATAGAGAAATGGGTAGGATGACACATAGGAAGTACTGTACAGTAAGCAGCAAGAGTATGGGATTTGTACAAAGAGAACGGTGTCAAAACAAAGCGAGGTTAGTTTTAATACAGATTTGGTGGCATATGCATCCTTGCGGGCAGCAGACATGAACAGGTTCACCCTTGTATCAGTTCCAGTTCCAACGGTTCCTTTCCATGAGCCAATCCAACTCATCCTGGATAAAAGAAGCATGATTTACCGTCGGTTAGAGGCTCACCCGCAGCAGACAAACGAACTCACCCATTCCAAGTTTGCCCTCAAAAACTCTTGCATTAGTTCGGGCACCGTCAACGGCCGGGGAAAGCCCGCGGCGCCCAAGTCCTCGATAGCCTCGACCTCCCCGACCCGAGTCCCAACTGCACTTTTGAGCGATGCAGGGCAGACGATCCGAAGGGTAGGTAGCCCCGGCTCCAATCTCTGGCCCACAAACCGCACAAGCGCAAGCGGGTCTGTGCCTATTCCGCGCACATAGAGGCTCTGCAGCCGAGTGAGAACGGGAGACTGCAGTTCATCGCGCAGTTGAGTCAGTGCGCCGACTACGTTGTCGAGGTGCATGCCGGTGACAACAAGCGTTTCTATGCCTGACAGACAGCGGAAAACATGCGTTAGGTTTTCCACTGATATAGTCTGGGTTTCTTCGCTCGCCCGCAGGATAAGCTCGGTCGTATTGGAAGTGTCGGCTGACACCGACCCCAGGGATATACCCCCTGCGCCGAATATCTGTGGCATTGCGATGGTCGGAAGACACAGAGAGATGACAAAGGTCTCCTCGTGCGCCCCGTGCAGATAGAACTTGGAAGCGGGCTCGCCATCCAGCTCCAGAATTAATTTCGTGAGTTTGCGGGACAGCCTGACTGGATGCGTCAAAGTCGATAAGAAATCGTCGTCTAGGATATCGCATTCGCCCATCAGGATGCACGCGACACTGAGTCGCGGGAATTGGAGGTGGGACATCAGATGTCCGAAATGCTTATAACGCCCACCTGGTTGATGTATGTACAGGGTGTTTAGCCGATCTAAAGACACGGGGTCTGGCGTTCCGGTGTAATCATCTGAAAGGCAGGACATGATATTTAGCAAGGCGAGAAATATAAGGTTCGGCACGGCTCTGAGGCATGGATACAAGTCATTTGCAGACAAAAAAAGCGATGCCAGTGTGAGGGTGGTCAAAGTTTCGGATAACGGGGTAGTCCAGGGACGCAGAAACTTGAGAGATAATGAAGAAAGCCTTGGGTAGTGCTTGTCGAACAGATAGCCAAAGGTGTCTTCCGTGGCTAGCGGGTCGGAACCAGGAATCCTAGTGTCGTGATTGAATCGAATCGATAGGACGGACAGTAAAGGAGCGGGGTCTCGAAAGCGGGAGAAAACATCCTTGACGGAGTCCGTGAATGGTCCTGTTATTGTCACCTCAAACGATCGCAACTGAGAAGAGGCAACGTGAAGATCCGCAAGGCGCTCCATACGGCGGGTGTCGTCAGGGTCAATGCACACGGTAACCTTAAGGGGGGCACCCTGAGATCTTTCGATGAACACAGGGAGCATTGGCGTGAGATCGCGGTTCCCGAAAGATGTCCACAGTGCCTGGGAGCGCAGCGCGACATGTCTCCACCGACTGCACACGTGCGATAGAGGGACAACTTCCGCCCCGGTCCCAGTGAGGGCAAATATCCTAGATAGTACCTTTCTAGGGATACGGTGTACTGGCTGTAAGGGGGACAAGATTGCCGAGAAGGCGCGAAACGCCGGCAAAAGCACGGCCTCGGACGCCAGTAACTTGTGGTCAAAGTCACCACTTTGGGATTCAGGGTGATGAATGGGAAACGACACACTTCCTGTGCCATGGCCGGGTCCAAAATCCCGTCCTGGCCGACCGTCGCGCGATGTTGGGAGACCTTCCGGGAGATGGCCTCGGCCAATGCAAGCAGAGAAGAATCATGGTCGTCTGGCGGCGCATTCGAGTCGTCGACGGGATGAGGACAGGTGCTCGCAGTGGCCTCTGCCAGTGAAGGACCGGTACTCGAACGAGCCGGCCACAATGATGTGACTATGGCTTCCCGCCATCTGACAACGAGAGTCGGGATCATGGCCCGTCTCAATAGTCTGGCGAGTCGCTGCACGTGGGAGTCTTGAAAGATCAACCGTTGAAAAAAATTCCGTAAACCTGGAGATGCAGGCGCCCACCACCCGCTGGCAATACTATCGATGCGGCGCTGCTACGGCCTGAGATCGCCCTTGATTTCCATTGCGTGATATGGCTGCGCAGCCTACACTGGGCATCGGGCAACACTGTGTTTGCGAAACCGCAGCGGGTGGTGAGTTGCAAACTGAAATTGAAATACTGGCCTGATGAACTCCTTACTATACTTTTGGAGTCTGCATGACGCTTAGGCCATTTGTCCCTTCTTATAGCGACAGCTTTTACTGCAGACAATGGTTGGATGGTCAATGTCTATACCAGCACAGCGTAAATCATGGATTTCATGACATCTTCGTTCCTTCGTTCCATCAGCGGATCTATGCGCGCGTTTCAAATGTCCGTCTATTTTGTGCCATAAATTCCAAAGCGTAGTATATTGATGCGAAAGGTACGATGATATGGTGCGTGCTAGTTTCAGTGAGGTCCGTAAGTGCATACGAAATACTTTAACATCATGTTTTCGCGTTGCGGGATACCGATGACTCGGAACAACATCGGCTCCAGAAAACACGCAGAATAGCAATTCAATTGAATGTGAATCCTGAGGATAAGGGTGACATGCAGTTTTCAAACCGAATCCAAACCAAAAGATACTCGGTGATAAGAGCCTAGCTGGCCGTAGGTATATGATACGGTAACTTGAACCGAATAATATGTTAGATGGCCGTTCGAACCCTTGCACTGTTTTGGCCAAAATGCATCATACCAACCCCGGTGATTATGTAGTTCCCTCACAAGATGATCCGAGTAAGATTCTCGAGCTGTATCCTTATAGGAGTTGACGTTGCTCCATGAGGCCATATAGCATGCTGCATGGCACAGGAACACCCATGATTGTAAAAATACGATGACAGGGAAGGGTGCCTGGTGGGTTGGCATCTTTTGTTAGTTCGGTCGTGTTTCCAGGCCCTAGAGTGCGATCAGTGGCACAGGCGCACTGAAGAAGAAGTGTTGAATTTCACACCCAAGATCTTTGAGATGAGAAACTGGAAATCTTCCTCGGCCGAAGGTTTCACAGCCAGCAAGGAATGGAATCAGGGGTTGAAAGTGTGGGGTAGTGGCGTCGAAAGTCGCCTTAAACGACAGTCGCGTTCCTGACTCATATGTTGGACCTTAGACGCGGTCCCCCAGGGTGAGGAGTGAGATAGCACCGCACCCATGGTAACCACTAAACAGCCACGTGGATTCCAAGCAATAGGCGCAGCACTAGTTATCAAGAAAAGGATTTATGCCAGGGCCGAAAGAATGTCCACGTACCGCGGCTTTTCTATGAGCAGTTACGCTGAACTCTATGTGCGACACGTCGCTCGCTTGTACACTACAGTCGGTTCACTAATGGTTCCACTACATTGCAAAGCCAGGATTACGACAAGAACGTTAACCCAGCAAGTGACTCGAACGTGCCTTGCGGGACCATATGGACCTTGGTAATACGAAGACCGAAGAAGTGGCGCGACCCAGATCAACGAGGGTCATTAGGACAGGCGCCGGGTTTTAGACACCAGATACAAATGATCACTTCGGGAAGAGGGTAAACAAAGAAGTTGTGCCTTGTGCCGCGTAGGTTTGCTTGATTAGATGTAGAAGAATCTGAAAATGGGGTGCTTGTGAGGGCGCAGCAAGCAGCACGCGGACATTCCATGAACAGCACGAAAAGTACAACCGCGGTCAGTTTAGGCTTTGCCTAGCCACTGGCAAAGTGTGAAAGCAGAAATCTGGCTCAACATCGCGCCGGTTATGAATGCGCGGTAAAATTCACATCAGAAGGCCAAGAGAACCCATTCTACGATGATGGCGAAGGCTAGAACGCCACAGCCGCAAGAGTCAACAGCGTGACGCCCGAGCCATAGAAGCATCCCGATGCTTGCGAATTGCATATTGAAACGCGAGAAGGACGACCGCGGTATCCGCAGCGTAGGTGAAATTCCTCGGAACAAGAGGTCCAGACAATTCTGTCCCCAGGCTCGTGTTTATGCGCGAAGAACAAATTTCCAATTTGTTCACAACTACATTTTGAGCTACTTATCAGCGAGTTACACTGGAAACCATGTAAACCTCAAAGTGCATGAATTTAGTACGCCAAGATGTGTTAATAATGCGTTAAAAATGTTGAAAACCCAATTAAAAATAAGTAAGAAATGAGTTAAAAATAAGTGAAAAAATGAGCGAACTGAAATGAGTCTAATTAGTCTGAGCATTGCTAGTGTGATCTGCTGGCCCGCCCAATTAATATTTGAGTAGAATCAGAACTAGACTTTTTAAGCGATGCGATGTCTTCGGAGCATAGAATTTAGAAGTACCTGGGTTAGCTGCACCAACCTTTTCTTAGGTGACGGGATGATCATGACCGTGCAGGTGACCCAGCCGCCAATCACGCTGACCCCAGAGTGCTCAGATGACACGAAGTATCCACGCAACTCGCTTACCGGTAGTCCATTGAGGCAATTGGAGAGTTTGAGGATCGGCATGCCCGCAACGAGGAAAGAACAGCAGTGGTATAGCAGCACCACCCATACAACAACGTGTGCGGACAAGAGGCCAGGACGACGTGCCAACGTTTCAGGATCGGCTTCAACCCCGCGGGGAAGTAATATTTTAGTTGGTTGGAAAAGTCGTGACGCGGGCGCGTGGCGTGGTGGGGCAGATGACCCATCAGGTGGGCGTAGACACGGGTCACGGTGGAGATGGATCCTTGGGTCCTTTCCGTTCATTATTTATGGACCTCGGGACTGCCTCTGTATTGTGAAGTAGGGCCCACTTCCTTGCGACAGTGCACCCCCCAAACATCCATCGTGACATCAGCCCTCCCTCTCTGCTGGTTCCCAATCCCATCACAACATAAGATCCTCCCATTAAGTTTATCTGCACGATTCCTCTCATGTTCCTATCCAAGTTTCTCCCCATTTCAGAATCGGAACTACCCTGCGCTTGCAGTTGGGGTTCTGAGTGTCTGGTTTGCCAGATCAACGGACCTCCAGCAGCGAATCTCTCGCAAGTGGCTCCATTCATGGTGCACACCGTCAGGTCCTCTCCACATATGCACAATTAGGAAGGTTGGTACCTTCAAAGTGCACCGATCGGATAGGCCATGTGGCTGTTCGGTGACGCATAGCATAAACTGACCTACTTCTCGCCCCAAATAGTTTACTCCCCAATCTCGGACTGGATCTTCGTGACAAAGTCAGCAATAATGTAGCGAATTTACTCACTCTCCAACTCGCTTCAATCGCGTCTGGCCCCGTCTTGCGTTGCTCTTGCCAACCGTAATGCGCTTTTTTTTAGAGGACGACGAAGCGGGGTATGTGCGCTCTTTCGTCCGAACATTCGCTCGCTTGGATTTAGATATGGCCCGAGGATCTTCAATCTGGTGCAAAAGAGGACTTATCCGCACCGGCACATGCGCAGGACGAGTGTCCAGGGGCCCTCTCCCTTTCGGCATGTATCTGCTCCCGGCCGGCAGCATCATTAAGGAGATTCCCGGCCGGCCAAAGCTGTGTGGCCCGACCGGTGGCCCTGTCGATGTGGGGCCCCAAACAAGAGAAAGAAAACCAAACCAAATCAAGCTCCAATCTCGTTTTTTGTTGACTGATGCCGTGAGCGCTGTCATTGGTAGCAAAATAGGTACCTACCACATTGGACCTTACCAGGGTCCTACACGCGCCCGATGGCGGCTAATCAATCGCCGCACGAGTCGCACCGCCCCCAACGCTGGTATATCCTCGTTGATGATAATGGATCCCCAATTAAATTTGCGTCTGGGTACAACGGAACGGCGTGTAGCCTGCCGGCTGCCGGGTCCATATGGTCGTGATTATTACTGTATCCCCTTACTACCTCGATCTGCCCACGGCCTAGTCTAGGCAAAGACGCGAGGTGGCGAGGTGGCAGGAAGCGCGCTGATGCCTAGACGGCGGCCGAGTCCTCCAGCTCTCAGAGGACATGGTCTAAGCTCAACTAGTAAGTAGGTTCTGTTGTATGCGCTCGGCCGCACCAGTGCCGACGTTCACGCCACTGCAGGGTGAGGCGGATGGTTTACATAGTGGTAGACTACGCCTTTCCTCCTTATGGATCCGCAGAAGCATTGCCGAAGTGGATGGTTAATCTCGAGCTCCCGGTAGCTTGTCCGCGCCGGCGGTGTGCGTGGTACATGTTATCTCCCCTTGCCAACCAACTCCGCTCGCGATCATTGGGCAGGCCCCCTGGCGCCAGATAACGCGCGCATATTTTCTATCAAACCACATAATCTATGGCGCAATTTCCGTGACCAGAGGGGGAGGCCGAATCCTTGCCGGCGGGCGTACTGTATGGACCTTTACTTGGCACGTCATATCGCTTTCGTGTCTGCCTGTCCATTATCGTTCACCGCACGGCTTTGCTTCGATGATACCTGTTAGCTTATCTTGATTCCTTTCTACACGATGGGTGCGATAGTTTGGGCGTTAGACGCATGACACCTCAATCTCGGAATTGACAAAGACAGAGATTGTGCGCAGTCCTTCCGCTCGGCGCCTTGATCTTCACAGCTTTACATTCCTCCCGTGCCTTTTTCATTCATCTGCTCTTGAAACCTACAAGCCACATGCTGTCTAGGCAATTTTTATCCCCTAAAGGGGGTAGACATTCCCTCCAACGTTCCGATAAGGCTCTGTTCATTTGTGAAAGCATCAGCCTGTTCAGAATCCCCTCGCCTAGTGTTCGGTCCCATGGAGGCTGAGGCTTGGTTTACTCATGTCCCACTGTCCGGTGGTAAACCTTGGTGTGTGTCAGCGTGCGCGCTCGACTCCACACTTCTTCGGCTGGTTTCTCTTGATCTTCTCACCCTGATCAAAGGGTTGCGTTAGGAGGAGGTACGTGCATATCGCCCCGACCTCTGCCTCGTCTTTTGGGAAAGGCTATGCACGGAGCACCTCGGAGCTTCGGTAAAATCGAATTCGCCAGTGATCTAAGAAGGGGATCGAGGCACCCGTCTTCGATAGTATCGCACATAGCTCCATGATTGCACCAGGTACGCATGGGATGGAGTGGAATGGAAAAACGAAAAACGTTGCCTCTTTCCCGATGTGGCACTGCAAAGTGGAATGTGGAACATCAAAGAACGAACGAACGAACGGCAACGTGCGCTCTCCCTCTTCACATTTCAGGGCTCCACCAAACTCCACTCTGCGCCCGCCTGGTGGATCCGCGCGTTAACTTGCACGAATTCCGCAAGCGGACAAACGGAAAGAACATAACCGCAAATGTCGCACCTTTTTTGGTCGTATGGGCCGAGGGCAGGAATAAGACCCAAGGTTAAAATGTAAGCTTCCTCCCCCGCTCCCCGCTCAAGATTCGATTTGTTGGATCGCTCGCTACTTTTGGACCTGTATTCTTTCCCGAACTGCAAGCTATCGCGCCCCCCCCCGGTTGTACGTTTATGGACCCGCCCACTCCACATCGTCAGAACCCCGGCATCTGAGTTACTATTTCTGGTTCCGCTCCGCGTCCACTTACCGATCGACTCTTCGCACGCACGGTCAATCACCATCCGGTAAGGAGAAACGTGCGTTACGCACACAATTTTTTGTTTGCTTTTGTGATGATGATCGCCTTGGGTTTCTCATGCACAGACGATGGCGTGTGAGTGAACGAGAACAAGTCGGACGTGCCGGTGGGAAGGTTCGGAAAGGGAACGGACGGACGGGACAGGCACTGGAAAACTCACTGTTTTCCTCTGGTGAAGATTTTTTTTCCGGGCCGTCGTCTATCGAGACGAAAAGGGTGGATCCCGTTGTCTCAGTTCATAGCCTTGTTGGTTCCTCCTCCTTCTCGCGCATTTATGCCTCTTTGCTTGCTTCCACCGCAACATAGTGTATGGAACTGAAGCATGTCAAATTGGCAGGACAAGCGCGCACGCATCGATTACAGGGCACACCATGGGATCGACCGATAATTTGGGCGTCGTGTTTCCCGCTTTGAGGCTGTGGCACGAGGACGACGTCATCCGACGTTCCTAGACCATACCTCATACAGCATCGCATCGCATTTATATTTCAAAATAAAACGAAAATCTGCCATCTCAAGGCAATAGCAAGTGTTAGTTTTCCGGCAACCCGGCAGTCAAAGTGCGTGGTTTTGTTACTCTGAACTTGTTCTCTCAAGATGTGCAATGCAGTAGCTCTGGATAGCAGTCACAATGCTGCAGACAGTTGTACGTAACGTACGCGTAGCCTGGTTAAGGTGAAGGACGAGGACGTCATTGAAAACCAAAAATTTCACTCGCGGAGACGGTGGGGTAAGGAGTTGGCCAATGGGGCATGGAGGACGCCTGTTAGATACTGTACATGGGTGACAGACGTCAGAAAGAGACAAAATAGGCTGTATAAGTCGCAGGTTCGGTTATGTAGCTCGATCAGAGTGATGCTTACGAAGTGGACATGAGTGAGTGACCCGAAGAGAGCTGGCACGGCGGGGAGAAGGCGGGGGTGGCGTGGCGTAGGGAGGAACGGAGTGGAGGATGATCCGGGCCAAGAAACGGGGAAATGGCGGGGGACCCCGGGTGGAGTGGTCGGACCGGTTCAGGAGAAATGGACAAATCGACTCGCATACAGGCGAGGCTCAAATACTCGTCCTGTGCTCCCTCCTCTCGTCTTTCGTCCTCCACCTATCCACCTATCAAATTATTCTTTCGAAAAAATATTCTTTAATGGCCTTTTATTCACCTTCATCGTATAAACCACAAATCAGACAAGAGGGTTTTCATCTCCCGTCCCCTCCGCCATCCGTGCCTTCCCCCCCGCCCCCGTCCCACTCTCAGTTCGACCCAAACAACATGTTTGTGCCCCACTTCATCCCCGATTCTTTCCGCAAGGCGCACCCGGACTCCTCCCAGCCCTCCATGGATTTCACTGAAGAACTCGCTAGTCTCATGGCCAACTCGCCCCAGCCCCCTCAACATCAGCACACCCATCATCACCAATCGCACGAGCGCTCAACCCAGTCTCCCGACACATCCGAACGGTCTCCCCACACACAATCCCATCACCCCCAGCAGTATCGTCACAACCTCTTTGACATTTCCGCGTCCCACTCTTCCTACCAGCAGCATCAGCAGCATCAGCCGCCCCAGCAGTTTTCTCTCCCGACTCAGCTCCCCCCACTTTCGGCTCCCTTCCATGATCCCTACTCCAACTCAAACACCACTTCCGGTCACGCAACCACACATTACAATAATGGTCTCCCCACCCTTTCATCTTCGCTCAGATACGAACCACGTGAACCCCCGCCATCTTCATATCACCCTCCCGTTGATTATTCCCGCTCCGAATCCGCGGATGCCCGTTCCCGTTCTCGTTCTCGTCCGCCTACTGCCACCGAGCCACCATCCACCCACGGTGGTCCCGCACGCACGGCCCGTCCCAAACGCGGTAGCGTCAGTTCTGTGTCCCCCCCACGGCACGGCGCACACCCACACGCCATTCTCATTCCCCCTCATCGCCAGTCTTCTTCGGCTCTTCCCGTTTCCCCCCTCTCGATGCACTCGGCCAGCGCCTGGCACCAGGAGTTTTCCCTTCCCACTCCAGACAGTCTCAGTACGGGTGCCTTTGGCAGCTACGGCACACCTGGCGCCGGTGGCATCAGCCCCAAGGACATCGGAGCAGACCCAGCTCAGGATGCAGCCGCCAAACAGTGAGTCATCATCTCTCTACCTGATTTCTCCGAACACGATGAGAAACGTGTCTAGGGCGATGATCGCAAACGAAAAACGCCGACGCCGCCGTGAGAGCCACAATGCGGTCGAGCGACGCCGCCGAGATAATATCAACGAAAAAATCAGTGAGCTCGCCACGCTTATTCCCGAATGTATGCTCGATGCAAGCGGTATGAGACTTGCTCTGTTTTTATTCTTCCTTTGTGATAGAGCTCATCATTACAATAGCCCCTTCGCAGACTCCCACATCTCCCACACACGATGACGTCCTGTTGGGAAATCTGATCCCAGAAGGAGCGGCCCAAGTCGGAACAGGCGAGGATTCAGGAAAGAGTGAGGGCGCGGGAGAATCAGCCGTCAAAGCAAACAAGGGCATGATCTTACGCAAAAGTGTGGAATATATCCGGTGCGCTCCTCTCGTGCGCTCCTCTAGTCGGTCCTCTCATACAAAGTGCGTTACAGATACCTGCAGCAACTTGTTATGGCACAAGCGAACCGCAACCGCGAGCTCGAGGCTCAGATCGGTGTACTACGCACGTCCGACACGTCCGCTTGTGCTGCTGCATCGCTTCACAATGGCACTCACTCATCCCTCAATGGTGATGGAAGTGCTGCCGAAGAGCTTGTTTTACATGACGAGTTACACCATGTCGGTTCAGGCAAGTGGGGGGAACACGCGTTGAGCGCGCTGGCAGAAAGTGAAAGTGACGATGTTGACATGGAAGCAGAGGGCCTTGCTGAGCGTGGCCGCCAGCGGCACCGCGTGGGTCTCGGCGAAGACGTGCGCGTCAAAGAGGAGGGTATGGAAATCTCATGACTCCCCTTGGCGCTACCTCCATCGATGACCCCGCACGTCCAAAATTTCTTTAACGTCTCGCTTCTTTCTACGCGGCCGGAGACTGTTGCCGTTGTACCATCACTAACCACCTACGTTGTACGTCACTCACCTTTTTTGTCCCTTATTTATCCATTCCCTTCTGTCTATCGCTGTGCCAGTCGTGTTACCGACCTCTTACTCACTTTTATTTCTTTTGCTCTTCCTCCTCTCGTTTCATAATCTACGATAACCGTGACAACACCGCCGCTATTTGACGGTTCTCCATGGCAGCCTTTGGTCCCCTTACTGACCTATACCGATATCACTTTGTCGTTCCATCTTCAACCTTTACGTTTCTTTCTTACATGATGCGCTACCTAACCTATTACCGGCATACATCTATGCCGTTTCCTGCCACGTCGGGGGAGAATGAGAGATTAAGGGGGAAGGAGGGGAGGGGGAGGAAGGCCGAGGCCCGTGTTGTACGTATACACCCCGAAGAAGTTTATCCAATACAGATCGAAAGTTCTAATGAGAAAGGGGGGTGTGAGTCAGGTCGGTTTCGTTTCGAGGTCACAGGCAATCAGGCAACTGTACAACAAGTTACCCTCGATTAGATCCACTTTGACCCGGCGTATCCGGGTCTCATATCCTGATCCTGATTAACCCTCTTCCCGCGGAGTAGTCGCGCAAACCGTGGCCTTTGGTTATTCCGGTAAAACCGCACCTACACGTGGGCCTTTAACAGATGTACTTGCGTTGCGACACGACACAGTACACTCCGGGTACGGTACAACAACCCCTCGCAAGCCGCAAGCCTTTGCCGAGCCACCCCTCGGAGTTCGTGTCGGGCGTAGGTTAGACAGCGTGGAGCAGTGGCGCTCTTACGAACGCGGGGTGCAATTTCCCCGTTCAGTCAAAAATATAAATAAAGATATGTGTGGGTGTGGGTGATCGACGGGACTCGGAGAGAGTGGATCTATCATTCCGTATCTGTAGCAGATATATATATTTAAAAAAAATTGCTTGTCGCATCGGTGCATGGTGCATATGGGGCCATATAGCAACTGAGCAAGTACGGTACCTTGCAATTAAAATGAAAATGGCGCGTTCGGGCCGTATGACCCTTCTTGCCTGTCCCTGCAGGAGAGGGCCCGTTGTTGTGTTGTTTGTGCTGTGCTGCCTGTGGTTGTTTAAGGCGGTTAGATTGGTTGGTCAGTGTCGATCAAGTGTTGATATCGGCTGTCGGGCGGTTGCTGAGCGGTGCCAGAGCGTGGCGTGGCGTGGAGAAGGACGTGGGAGGAAATGGTGAAGAAGGGGAATGGTGGAAAGATAAGGGGCACTTGGCTCCATCGGTTCCTCAGCGCTTCAGCGCTTCAGCCTTGGCGGTGGGAAGAAGGGATGGGATGACTGTGGTTGGGATCCGGAGACTGCCCCTGGGACCCGCTGCGCATGCGTGGCAGAAGCCACTTGTTACGAGAACAGACTCCACATTTCCTTCATGTCGCACCATCTAATTACGACTACTACCAGTACCTGTTGCAGAGTCATGTTATTGGTAAGTAAGCTCGAGAACACACACGGTTACCCCGTAAAGTCCGATTAATAAACACGTTTTCGTGCAAGTGGCGAGCGCAGTTGTGTGTGCCGTTTAAGATTTTCGTAACTCGTACAGGTTAGTCCATTGATAGACTTTTGATTTGCCGTCAGGACGGGCCGTCCCCGTTCCCGTCACCCATCGCAGTCCTTACGGCAACGGCAAAACGCCAAGTCGTCTCGTCCCCCTATCCCCATTACCGTAACCTTGCGTCATTTTTTTTTTTTCGGTCCACCACACGACAGGCGTCTTTCTGTTGCTTCAAATCATCAAAGATAGGAGTAAATGCCTACTCGCATCGGACGTGGAGAGCCGAAGCGCGCGCCAAAAAAACCGTGGCGAGCGCGAGGGGGGGCGAGGGGGCTCTGGGCACTGTTCTGAGGCGCCGGCTGGTTGGCGCCCGTGTTCGGTGTAGCCATTATTAGCCGCGCGAGGTGGGTCTTTTTACTTTTTTGTTTCCTTGTCTGTCGTCTCCATCCATTTCTACTTGGAGCTGCCACACCCACACACGCTGTGTGGGCAGTCGATCACAGCCGAAAGCCGCCAAATTAGCTTAGTTTGCCCTTCGGGGTCGTCGGACCGGACATCGGCCTCTACTGTCTATACCCGCAGCTGCCGTCATTCAGAGTGATTGCCTGGGCCCATTCCTTTTGATTGCATTGCAGGTTATGCCATCAATGTTGCCATTAGCATCCGTGATGGTGCATCTAACTTATCTTGCTCTTCCTTACTTTACTTGTATTGGTATACATACGTGGCGATGCGTCTCTTTGTTCCGCGGTCACCGGGGAAACGGCAGGCTCAAGCCAGCCAACGACACAGATCCGCAAAACTTCCGGTATTAAATGAGGAAGAGGCAGAGAAGGGGTGGCGGAAGCGGAAGCAACAGATAGACCGTGTTGAATATAATAAGCATTCGACCTTTTTTTTCATCTGTTCGGGCCGAATGTTGGCAGTGGGCAGTGAAGAGATCAATCACTTTTTTTTTCTTCTGAAATCGCCCGGCCCATTCGCCTATCCGATCCGAACGAATGAACGAACGAACGAATGAATGGAACGAACATTACAGGGTGCTGCGCGGTGCTGTGCACAGATGCTGCATGCATGTGGTGTATGTTTGGTCGCGCGCGCGATTAATATTATTGTCTGTGGCATGTGTGTGTGGCATATGGATCCGGGGGCAGTAGTCAGTGGTACGGTGGCAGGCAGGCGACGGGCGGGTAATTCATAAGTTACAGGAAACTGAGTCTGGCGTGCTGGTGGGAGGCAAAGTCGACCCAGATCCGGAAAAAGGTGACGAGCTCTGGCTTACGCGTACGGGGGTCCGTCCGAGCCAAGCCACATTTATTTCGTTATTTTATTCGCAATTCTTTATTCGCAATTCGCACCCCGGCCGGCCTTTCTTTCGGTGAGCGGCGGGTGCTCGCCCCTCCTGCCCTTATCTTCCGCACTTCAGTCAATTATTATGCCGGACTTCAGGTTCCTTGTGCGGTGGTAGCCAGTGCGGTCGTGGTTGTGGTGGTGGTAGTGGTGGCGGTGGTGGTGGTGGTGGCGGCCGAATTTCACGTCACTCCGAGGCGCGCTCAGATTGTCAATAACGATAGGGACTTGCATTGGTGTTCATTTTTGTAAGGATGAATCAAATTCAGCTTTCTTCCGGCGTGCATTGTGCATGTTGATCCAGCGAGGCGCTCGTCTTGTTCTACTACAGAACAGTATGCTGGCATGCACGCATGCACGCAACGGACAAAATATTAATCGGAAAATCCCAGAGATCTCCTCCCACCTCGTGACCACCTTTTGGAAAAACTTGTCTTTGCAACCCAAATTAACGATCATGACGTGATGATCAACAACGTAAGCGGTATGTCGTTCACTCTCTGCAGCTGCAGATACAGCACACGACTTGCGGTCTCGTCGTTTCGGTTATTCCGGACGACTGTTACGCCCTGCTGCAGGAATAACCCCCCAGCCAACTTCTGCTCCCTCCTTTCTTTCCATCTCGTCATAGTTGTTACGCCCTGCGCGGACCCAGTGCCGACAGTTCCGCCCTCCCCATACAATTGCACCCTATATAGGCAAGCGGATGCGGAAGATCTAAGTTTGCAATTGCACAATGTGCATGTACGGGCATAGCGAGTGGCCGACCTCGGTAGTGTTAATGGCGACAGGTCTCTCGGGTTCCGCGGGCGAACGCGGAAAGTCCTGTATTTTATCGGCCCCGGATCAAATCTGATCTATCTAACTCCGAGTCTCCCGAGTCCTCCCATCCCTTCACCCATCGCTCAATATTGCTCAATTGGCTCATCAACAGCTGCACCGCAAACTTGCCCTTTGCGGACGACATGTCGCTCTTTCGCGGGACGATCGCCTGGATAGGCAGTTCAGGGGGGGAGGGGGAACAGGGAAGACGCCTAGTAGATGTCCTATCCAATTCCTATTCCTATTCCATTCTCATTCTACCTTATCCCGGACCCGTCCAGTCGTGGACGTCCGCGTGCGCCCGTATTGCCTGTCCGCGTTGGTAAAAAGTGTGAGTCGTGTGTGAAGTGGGGTTCTTGGGGACCTGAACCTGAAACGGAGCACGCAGTTGTTCGTTCAAGTTGGGGTTGCTTGTTCCAGGCATTCAACTCCCGCCCGCCTCACCCGCGCTCAAGCAACCAAAGAAAGCCTGAAGAAGGCACACCATTTATTTTTTTTAAATCTGCATCACTATTTACAACCCCGCATGTCATATCGAGCAAATACCCTCTTCCTCGCTCACGCCACCAGCGCTTCCTTCACCCTTTGATTGGGGGTACTGGCATCGGGTATTTCGAGAAGGACCTGCAATTCACTGTATGTGGGGTCCGTAAATAGGGCGATTGAACTGATCGTATTGATGATGGTGGTAGTGATGGCGATGACGTCCGTTGATTTACGTCTTCGTCTCGTCGGCTACGGGCCATACGGTCAGTTCTCTGACATATGCCTAACCTTCGATGCATCAAGCCTGACGCGCGTTGACAGGCGAAATAACTTAACTTGAAGGGTGACGACACCGTGTTCTGCGTATGGGAGGCCTCCACTCCAACACGCACGGCGGATGCATGCTGCACACTAAGATCCAATCAAAACCGTAGATCTGATCAGTGCGCTCAAGCGAAGATAAGCTCCCCCACATTGCACCTCTCCCCGGTGTCTTCCTCGCCGGAGCGCTGCGGGGTAGACATAGGCAACCGCCGGGGCCTGGGGCGCCTTGCAGCTTGGGCGTAATTAACTGAATAACCGTCTTCTTCTCTGCCGCATGTATCGCGCTGTCCGTCGGCGCTCCAAGACAATTGGGGGGAGATAATACGTGCTTCATGGGCGGACGCCCGTCGGACAAGTAAGACCTCCTTGATCAAGACGCGGTAACTTATCTAAAAAACATTATCCACAAGCAAGCTTGCACGGAAAATCGGAGGTGGCCGTATGCGTGCGTGCACACGCACCCGATCCTGAACTATATGACGCATCTCACCTGAGTAGCGCTGCGAAGGCGTTCAGATGCGGGTCGTTTTACCACATAGGGCGTCCGTTCGTCCGTTCCAGCATGCTGGCCAGGACGTGCTGTGTGCAGGGCGAGATCTGATAAGGGCTGAATTAGCCCCTGCCG
>QFEA01002188.1:0-17744 GCA_003315975.1 Lactifluus echinatus
ACATCCGTGAGCGCATACGAGCTTCGATCGAAAACTATGGCATCGATTTTGTTGGCCGACGCTGATAGACAGCTCCTTTGGGCCATTATCTCCGTGGAGTCACTGATGCTGTTCGGTATTGTAGTTTCGGCATGCGGTCTGGATTGAGAGAGCGTCGCATCATTGTCCGATACTTCTATTGTCTCGCGAGTACTACCCTGTGAGTTCAAGCTCGCGCTGTTTGGGGCTGCGAAAATAGCCCGGGACTTGAACACGGGGAGTGTAACAACATTGTCCCGTCCCTCTAGTGTCTCGCGAAGATTGTCGCGTGAATTCAAGCTGTTATGGCAGTGCCAGGGATTAGGAAGGTCGTGGAACTGAAAACTGGGACGCACATAGCCATGAACGAGCAAAAATTGAAGCGGACGAAGTTAAACCAGAATGGTTCATATATCTCTGAGTTTGGGTACGTGGCTATCTGTGTTCAACATGTCAGCCTTCAAGCAGAGAGTATCGTGCAAAACCTGGTACCAGAACGAGGCAACAGACAATAGTCACCCTAGAGATGGACATAGGACAAGTATCAGCAAAGAATTCGATGGTTATTGCGTTGGTGACCAACAAGTTCAATGTGCCGCAGTTGATCATATAAATTGATAGATACTTCAACACGTGGTTAGTCCTGGTGAGGGCGTCAGTATGCGAGGAGCTCTTGTGACACCGACGTACCTCAGGACTTCTGTGCGTTTACACAAGAGCGTATAGACCATCCCGACAGTGATAAGGAGGTCACAAATGACAGCGCAAGATAAATTTGGTATTGAATAGCTCTGTGTTGTCGCTGGAGGTTGAAGCCAGCACAGACAAAAAACAGATCAGCATACCTGAAGGGAATGGGCTGACACTCGTGATTGTTGCAAGCTAAACCGAACTTTCAATGATATACATCAGACATCAGGTAAATAATTGCCCACAGGTCTTCACAGAAGACTGGGAGGACAGCGCAGTGAACGACAATTAATGACAAGTCATTAGAATGTCACATACCAACTCCACACCCTTACGACGGTACGTCAGACGCAAGATGACAGGCGTATCATATCGAAAGGACTCACCAAATGCTGCCAAGGAGCTGGCACACTACTTATGCGTGTATATACCAGTTCTGATCTTGAAACAAATAGCGCACTTACGATAGCGACCGGCAAGAATGTGGCATTCTTGTCGACTGTGGCCAGGTTAATTCAGTTACAGGGCATGAGGACGAGATTGGGCTCACGTTGACGGATCCTGTATGCGTAGAAACTGGGTATTTTTCAATAAGGGCAAATGAATGGACAGATCAATGTCAACTGAACGGACAGTTGAACAGTAAGCTCCAGGAACACTTGTGCACATGCGTCAGCAACTACATGAAGAAATTAAGCGAGACGGGGCTAGCGCACAGGCACTTAAGACTGCAACCTTCAAGGATACTGTATAAGTGAAAGTTCTAAGACCAAGGATCTCAGGATGTGAAAGACCTACCGGAATACTCCTGAAGGGATATGTGAATACAGCGGTTTCAATATTTACTGATTCTCACCATGGTAACGACATGAGAGATTGATAATCACCGAAGTCGGTGATACAATGACGATAGGCCGCGAATATGATACAAGCAAGATTGACCGAGTCGAGCATCCTACAAGAAGACATTACTACTTCGCGAAAAATAGTATATGATTCGGGTGTCTGTACATCAGAGCGGCGACCTTAACAGAGGAGCATATTGACACGCTGCGCGTAGTACGTATTCGGTGAAGGTTGACTCACAATTAACTTTAGAGACAACCGATCCCTTGAGCAGTGATCAGTGTAGTAGGAATAGACTTGTAACCAGGCGATGCCATAGACACTGGGTATTTTATTAGGCGAATAGAAAGAGACATCACCAAGCTCAAACGATTACAGAGATGAAGTGACCACCCCAATGAATAGCGCACCGAGGGTGCTGTCCAGGGGAATTGATGAGGGCATGACAGAGCGGCAACCAAAGCCAACGGGATAGAAGAGAGAAGAGCCTCGGCGAGAGGAGGGGCAGAGGTGGTGGTGCCAGTGAGGTCCCGAGAGTGTGAAGATGCCAACTACTGCATGTCTGCAGATAAATATGCAAACTTGAAGGAACGAGGATGAGATTTTGATGGCTCCCACGACCTGACATCCTTCGGTGATAATTCAACGTGTTTCATCGCCTCGGGCGTGGCCTGAAGTGAGAAGTGGATGACTTACGAAGCACCGTGACGCCAGGCGCAAGTTTCACCGAAAGCGGCGCAATGCACTTCTTCAGCGCCACATGCCACATCGACAGCCTAATAAAGCGATATCCAATTGCAATTAGTTCGAGCGTTCTGCGCTGCGTAGACTTATTCTGTTTTAAATCTGCATTTTATAATTAAGTATGTAACAATAAAGACGTGCAGAAGTCGATAGTGCGCTTCGATTGATCAGTGTTTTAAATATATATCTGATATCTGATATGATGTAGATTGATATGATGTAGATTTGAGAGAAAAGTGTTCGTCGGGAGTAGTCCTGCCTGATCAATGGAATTCAGTTGTCCAGTGATCTTTGAGCTGCTAGGCTGCATTTTCTTTATCTATTGTGGATGCATGCCTGAGTCTCTGCAGGGTGAGAGGAATTCACAATGCTTCCTTCGGTGGAGAGGAATTTAGTACGAATGTAGAGATGTGGTGTCGGTTGCAATCGTAGTCGTACAATCTTCCACTGCCAATTACAGGTGAGATAGCGGGCGGAACATTCTGCATATCATGCCGTGCATGTGATCGTTTCAATTTCCACTAGTATGGGCACAAAACAGATCATAGTAACATCCAGTCTCGCATATGGTAATGTATTGACTTCGAAGTCTAAGTCGAAGTTTGATTGATTTGAACACATGTCATGTAGAGTTATCCATCACCACCGGCACCCAATCTGGTCAATGTGCCCTTCTATATATAGCTGGTCGCTTCCGCGTAGAATGCGTGCGTGGTCGTCATAATTCATTTGTAGGACACCGGCAGCAGTTAGTCGGGCCAAACTCAAACTGGTCTAGAGCCAACCGTGCAGAGTATTTCAAAATAATCAAAGACACAAGAGATCCCACTATACGGATACAGAAGTACCTCAAACTCTACATTTTCCGAATTTCCGCTTATCCCCAACCAACAACAACTGCATGATACCCTGATGCCCCTTCGCAGATGCGACGGAGTCTCGCCATTCTCATTCCGAACATGTATATTGGCGTTATGCAGGACAGTAGTCGCGCGGCCTCGGCGTCCATAGTAGGAGAACACCAGATGTACCGATGTCGGGGTCGAGACTCCACTCTCCACTCTGCCGATGGCCGCGAGGACATTTTGGGCTAGCAAGCTTAAGTTTGCGTACGCAGCATGTAAAGAACAAAAACTTTTGAACCCTCTCTATTGCTCGCGGCCACCTGAACGATAAACTTATACTCCTGGAGCAGGGAAGAGAGCCCGGATCATTTCTCACCTTCGAAGCTGACCAGCGCGTTGACTTCTGACATCGTTTGCGCCACGGGCGACCAGAACTGTCAATGAATGAATGAGTTCGAGAAACCCACCAGCTGGATCGTCCAAGATTAAGGACCAGCCGTTCAAGCCATATAGACTCCTCAGAACTGGGACATAGTCCTAATGATGGTATGGCTGACTCGCAGGTTGGACAGGTGAAAGTGTGAAGGGACACAGTGGAAAGACATAGCGTCATCATTCAAAGACGAGTAAACAAATTTGAAGTACCAGGAGAAAAAGCTGACGAACTAAAGCTCAAAAAATTGAGCCGATGGAACTACAACGAACTACAACTTTATCGCTTGTCCATTCAGCTCCCGTCCACCCTCATGAAGAATTCCACAACCTGTAAGCTTTCCATAGATTCACAATAGGGTTCCCTGTTGTGGATCCATGGAAAGCTTTTGTCAAATCTCATGAGTGTGTCCGTCATCCTGATGCTCCCCGACTCGATAACGGACGCATTTGCATAAGTATCTGCACGATATATATAGAGTAAACCGCATGCAAAAAGAAGGTAATGCTGCTCATCAGCAAAGTCGGATGAATGACCACGATGTTGATAAGGAGAACTTGTTGGACAAACTCCTCTACCGACGTCTCCACTCACCGAACTTTGCCCACGAGATCAGATCAGTGGATCGTTCTGTGCGCGCACAGTACGATATGTGGATAAGGAATGATACAGGCCGACGAACTGGCTTTGCAGCTGCATAAAATTCGGGTTCCGTGTTGTCGCGCTACGTCGCACATGATCGCTATCCATAAACCTCACGACATATAGAAATAGACGAAAACTCACTATATCAGAGGTATTGAAAACGTCGCGATGATCCTGGTTCACCTAAAGAAGTTCTCCGCATAGTCCAAAACCAGTGTCTCATAGTTATGGTCCCAACTGCATGACATCGGGATCAATAGATAGACAGTATTAAAAGCGAACGGCCACATATATAGAGGACACTACATGAGACGACTCTGGGTGTGTTGTGTGTTGTGGGATGCGGGATGGACATGGCTCGATTATAAATCATTTCATCTCGACTCATCCGGCCATCGCCAACACACTGAGGCCGTCAATATACTCCTTACCCGACTCATGAACCCACCCCGGACCACAACCCAAGGTCAAGTTCCATCCCACGAGTGTTGGGGCATTCATCGAGCGCATCTGTAATACTTGACGAATGTCCCAACAGCCGCGGGATATTGTCTTCGCGGGTAGAGGATACCTTGTTTGCTTTAGTTGTACCCGATCTGCGCGTTGACACGTTGACAGCGGACAGCGGGGTGCCTCCTCGCTTCCATGCCCGCGCTCGATTGGAGCCCAGCCGCTCTGTTCGGCGCGGCATCTATCCATACTATTTTCATTTGTCAGAACAATTGTTCACCAAGTTGTTTCAGTCTTTTTCTGCATCGTGGCCCAAGCTTTGCGGTGTGCTCTTGCTATTAGGTGGGCTACCATATTGACAAATGAGGACTTGAACGGTATTTCTCCCAGCTGGCTATGGCGTTGCACACATGGTCAATCGTTTGGCGGAAACTCCAAGTAACACGAACAGAGGCAAGTTCCTCATTTTCTAGTAGCAGCATCCTACTTTTGAAGCGTCCGCACCACTGAAGTATATTATGGGATTACCTTAGTTTCTTAATAAAAAGGCTGCGTTACAACGCAAGAACTAATTCGACGGGGATCGGAGAAACTATGATCACACAAATCTCATTGAGCACGAAGTGTGCTTCCGTGATAATAAAGCTTGCACCGACAACTACAACACGTTATTGGCGACATTACGCTTGGCATCAGATAGCACAAGCACTTATACGCACCGATTTGGACACCAACTAGATTCGATGGCAGAAAGAAAGCAAAAGAAAAGATTGAAACACCGTCTCCAACGAGCCATCGTCCGTGCGAACGTCACGCGCCCATGCCCGTCCGCGATAAGGATCGCATATCGAGCCGCGGCGGGGCCCTCTTCCTCCCCAACCAGATCTCGACGGGAAGCCCTCCAGCGCCGGGTCGCTTCCCGACGCACTCGAGCACCACACCCGTCTCGCGCGCCATCATATCCCAAAGCTGCCGCTCGCCCGGATCGCGCTCCTTATACGCCAATAGGACTAGTGGCCCGCGCGGCGCGAGCAGTCCGGCACGTTGATGGTCATGATCATGATCGTGATCATGGTCGCTCAATGCGAGAAGAGAGGCGAGTGTCCGGAGGAGGGCAGGGAAGGAAGACGTGTTGTACGTCACGTCTGCCATTCTGACACCAAAAAAAGTAGAATTGAGGGCGCAGAAGTGGTGGGGGGTAAAATGTCGGCTTACACGATAAGGTCGAACCCGCCACACTGGTAGACACCCCGGGCGACATCGGGAAGCTCCTCGTCCCAATCAAGGGCAAGAGGGGTTGGAGAGCAGCGAGGGTAAAGCGCGGCGTTTGCGTGTATATTGTAACTCATAAGCTCGATCGAAGATGCTTAACAAAACAAGTGGTCCCATTACGGCCGGCCCTTGAATGAGGAAAGAAACAGACCCACGGAGATCGGTGGTCAGGATGGAGGTCTCATGGGTAGCAGAAGCAGGATTGGCCGAGCGCAGCGCTGCAAGGACGAGCGAGACTATCCCGGTCCCAGCACCTACGAGTCAAACTGAAAGTTGGACCGGGGAGAGAGAGCAAAACGGTTTAGACGGATGCGGACCTAATTCAATAATGCGACATTCCTCGCGCACGACCAGCGCCTCTCTGAGCTCCTGAACAAGTGAACCGTCAGGCCCGCCAGCCCGCAATTCTCCAGACGCGGCGGCGCCACGATCGCCAACATCATCTTCGAGGCCCGAAAGAAGGTGGATAAGCCACGCGCTCAGACCGATTCCGCTATCCCACAATTTCTGTGGTGCTGCAGCCCATCAGTCGCCCTTATATTACACTCAAAGAAAAACTATTAAGGAAAAAAAAAACTGGGAGGATCCCTGGCATTACCTTGTCGAGATCAAAGGAGACCGTTTCTTTGATTTGCATTGTCCGCGGGGCGTCCTTTCCATCAACCAAGTCGTCGGCGAATATGCGGAAAGTGCGCGTGATTGCCTCTTGCTTTGTTTTTGGCGCTGTAGATTTGCTGGGCGCGCCACTTTGTTGTCGTGTAGATAGGATTCTTATTGGAAGTGAGTGCACGGGGAGTGGTACACTGCCGACAGCAGGATCACGCAAGTCAATCACCGAAGAAGTAACGACCGGCGAGGGAGACAGGACAAGATAGCAATCCATGCCAAGACTCCCGAAGGAACTTTTCGGGTTTGGTAGTGGGATTTGCAAGGTCTTATACGTGTTCTCTTGCCGCCAAGTCGTCAGCTTTGCCGGCTCGGAGAGCCTGATGGTGACATTTTCTGTTGGGTACGAGATCCACCAGTAATAGATGTCTACGCTAGTAGAAAAGGGCTCTGTGCGAAGATCATTTGACACTTGAGGGGTGAAGACAACAGGAGAGGATTGCAAACTCGAATGCGGCGGGGTTCGTAAGAAAGATATGTAGAAAAACATCTTATCTTCGACTCACACCTCACAGCGCACTTACTTCCAAGCGGACACCGGCCCGTGCAAGCGAGTATTATCAAATAAAAATCTATTGCTTCGTGCTGCCCAACTTGAGCGTGTGGACGCGCGTTGCATCCCACGCACGCATACCGTACATGTAATAGAGTGCTCCAAATGCTGCGCCACCCAAATGCGCATAGTGGTCAAAGAGCCTGTCAGCAACGCTCATCGTCAGCACGACCTTATAAAGATAGGAAAGAGCTGGTCCGTACTTCCATCCCCGCAGGATGCCTATGCAATCGAGTAAAACCAATCCGCCTACTCCGTACTGGATGGGAAAGGATGGTGTGGGAGGGAATACCAATGACACTTCGGCTTGGGGGAAAGCAAGCGTAGAAATGATGACGGTGCCGTAGATGGCGCCCGACGCGCCAAGTGATGGCAAGATAGCTGGAGTAGCTGAGGCGGCATCCGTAACAGGACGGGCGCTGGACTTGGAAACAGAAGAAAGACTGGAAGCAATTTTGCGAATCATCCCAGGGGACCCTGTCTCGCCGGGCTGTGCCAACTTGGACACCAACCGAGGATAGATCAGGCGCGAGGTGGCAACATGTGAGGCGAGAGAAGAAATTAGACCGGCTGCACGTATATTAATTAGATCCAGTGCCCGTGACTTCGTTAGAGAAAGATACCCACAGGACAGATAAAGTGCAAGAAAGTGGTAGGTTGCGGTGGATTCTCGTAGGCGAGATGGGGCATTCGCTTGTCCGAGGGTCAGCCATATGGATGTGGCCGATGCTGGAAGTTGGACACGATCAAGCCCATCCTTGAATAGGATCGAAATGACAACATACCAAAACTGGTGAGCGCCATGCAATTGAACAGCAGATGGATAAAGGAGGAGTGACTAGCACCCAAGCGAACGGTCAGACGAACTAGCGAAATAGTAACGAGGAGGGCTTACCTAAATATGGACGTCAACATGGTATATGCTTTCCCACTGAGAGGGTGGTGGGTGAAGTGGGACATCATGAAGGGCCGAAGGACAGGTATTTGCCACGCAAACCAAATCCCAACATTTATGGCTGCAATGCTGTAGCCAACCCGTCGCCCCTCGGACGCATTGAGGTACATCTCGGCCGACATCGCGTATGCGTTCGCAACCATGGCCTTCGCAACAGACGGTGCCTTTTCAAGCGACTCATTCAGTTCCGCAAACTGTGCTTGGCATTTCTGAGAGAGGGAGACGTATCCAAAATCTGAGTGAGAACTGCGGGACATGACGGAACAACCGACCTTAAGAAGGATTTCCGACCGCGCGAATTGTATATAGCCAGGAGATTGAGCCGAAGTTTTCCAACGTTTCTGGTTGGAGAGATAAGTTGTCCAGTACATCGTGTCAAGATTGGTGTTGTAAGCAGCGACGACATATACGAGCACTGAGGTACCAAACACAATCTGCAGCGGACGGCTCGATCAGCGGGGTTGAAAATAATTTACAATAATCGTTATTCAACATACCATGATGTGCTTTCCTACTGCTGGATACTTGACAACATCCGCAAAGGATTGCACAGGTATAGCACGTGCAATATGTTGTCGAAAAGAGGGGACGCTCCCTGATTGTAACGGCGCATTGCGTAAGGATGTCGGGTCTCGTGGGAAGCGCCGTTTAAATGAAAAGGATAATTGGCATCGAGCAGAGCTGAGCGGGTGGAAAGTTGCACGGCAACCAGCAAACCAACTCATCGAGCTCGAGCTTGGCAAGGCCGACCTCGGGACTCGGGACCGGGACTGCCGATGCCATATCAAAATTAATTAATCATCAATTACGTAATTTTATTCTCTTCCGATAACCCCAGCCACTCCTCCTCGGCTTCGACTTCCCGCTTCCTTTTTTCTCCCGTTGGCCGCTCAGGGTTGTCCACATCACCATCCGCGAGGGTTATGCATGCTAATCGACTACCTTTGGAGTCATATGTGACTACAGGTGATATATCCGCGATGTCGACTGTTTCCGTCGACTTCGGTGGGGGTAGAAGTGAGAGGTCGTACACATTGATTGTCCCGTCTGAGGACGCGCTGCTTAAAATTGTCGTTGAATGTCGTGGTGAAGTTGGGGGGAGAGCTATCCTTAACGTATCAAGTGCCTTGACACTGCCCGACTTTGAGTAGGATGACGTTTGATAAAATCGAGACCATACCGGTTACCGTGTCCGACGAGGCGTGCAATGGGGCGAAGGGAAGTGTTGGCGTCAGGGGGGACCTCATAAACAGTTGTTGTCTTGTCCTCTGCAGCGACAAGAACCACCTCGCCACTTTCATCAACTCTCTGAGCGAACTTGACATCATGTATACGGGCCGTGTGCTCTAATGTATGCAAGATTGCCAGTTCCTGGAGACACACACTAAGGAACAGATGAGCTGAAAGACCGGAGAGAATCTTACCGTCGAGTAAATGTTGATAGTCTTTTGGTGTTGAACAATCAGCAACGATCCGGTTGTCGACCACCGTACCAGCTCTCCCTCTGCATAACAAATTCTCAACATTCGACGAGGAGGTGCCAAACGTCCGAGACCTACCAAATCCGAGTTTCGTGCTTGCAGCCCTCCGCCCGCGCATGAGGTCCCACATGTACAGTGTCCGATCCTTCCCCACGCTCAACGCGACCTTGCCGGACGGATGCACAGAGACCGAATTGACTCGTCCCTTGTGTCCCTTCAGGGACCGAAGCACAGCCCAGTCACGAGCGCGAAAGACGCAAAGCATTCCGTCTTCGGACGCCGAGATGAGATGCGAGCGTGAAGGGAAGGTGAGATCGGTGATGGAGCCTTGAAGAAAACTTGGTCAGTTCACATATACGAATAGCAAGGTAAATGCGTCGGGAAATGAAAACAACCTTCATGTTGCATGAGTCCACCAATTTCCTTTCGTCGCTTCAAATCCCAGATCTTGATGATTTCGTCTCCGCTCCCCGTGGCGAGCCATTTACCGCCCTGCGGAGAAGCTGCCACAGACTTGATAGACGATACATGAGCAGGGAAAATGAATATAGGCTTCAATGCCCACTCAAGTTCTGAGCATGCAGATGGAGCGACAGATACGGTTCCTTGAAGGCCATAAAGAAGGCGCTCGTAGGAACCAGCAATTATTTTGAAGCCAGGCGACAGTGAAGGCAACGCCTGATCCTTTCCAGAGTTCGCAATGGCGACTGCATCAGCATCGCGCTTGCTATTTTTCGACGAGACAGCCTGAGTTTTGTCCGGTGATGATACAGCCAGAAAGGAAACCTTTCGCGTGTCCTGTTCTCTGTGCTTTGCTTTCTTTGCAGGCCGCTCTGTCGTCTTTGCGAGTGAGGACATCGGACATCGAGTGAAAGACCCGAGATTAGGGTTAGGGGTCTGTTCTGCACCTTTCATTTCCTTTCCTGGCCATCCGAAAAATACAGGTATATATTAGAAATAGTAACTAAGTTACCTGGCTAAGAGGAAGGAAATGCATTCATTTTGCATTTTGCATCAGGTGGTAGCGGAGCTCAAGCGGCTAGGGCCGCATTACCCACTAAAAGGTGTGTGTTGTCTGTCTTCATGTATTCTTGTGTGCCTGGTTATGCGTGGACATAGCAGCCCGTTTCGTTTGAGGAGCCTCCCACCACACCTAGGGCAGTTGGGAGGGGAGCCCTTCCTCGGGCCAGGGGTTCGTTGGTGTTTCCATGGGTGGTATAACCCGACCAGTCCCACAGTCCCACACGAACTGTTGTACCTATTTTCCACGTGAGATGTTCTCCCTAGTTGGCGCAGAGCCAATTTGATGCATGCCTGCGGGCGCTGGCTTTGCCTTCCGTAGCCCTCTATTCTGCGGCTTCGCTACTGTTTGTGAGGACATCCTCTGTCATTGTCACTGCCTCTGTTCGAATCCGGCATCAAGCTCTCTTGGTCTGACGGGTGTTTATTACATCCAAATGGCAACAGATCGCGAGATGCATGTCATGCGCGGATGCCGACCTATTATTAACTCTGCCCCATTCGACCCTTCCGCCATTGCGCACAGGGATATAAATTGCTCCGAAGCCATGCCCATCTCCTGCTATCCGCCTCTCTGAATTCTAGCATACAGCAAAGGAGACGAAATGCCAATCCAAGCAGTCACCAGATTGAACACTGGGGCCATTATGCCTCTCATTGGTCTTGGTATCATAACAATACGCATTTCCGGAGAGCGGCTTATTGATTCACTCAGGGACGTGGAAATCACAGCCAGGGGACGTCGAGTACGCCGTCGAGACCGCTCTCAAGAGCGGCTACAGACACATCGACACGGCTGCCGCGTATGGTTGGTGTTCGCAACTGTTCGATACTATTCTTTGGACGCTATCGCTTTCTTCAGACAACGAGAAGCAGGTCGGAGAGGGCATCAAGGCCTCCGGCGTATCACGCTCCGACATATTCCTAACTACCAAGCTCGATAACTTTGAACACAGGGATGTCTTTGGAGCTCTGAACAAATCGCTGGAGCGCCTGGATACTGATTACGTCGATCTCTGTGTGTGGTCCTCTCCGCATGACAGGAGAACTGCCTTTGACTTGGTGTAGTCTTGCTACATTGGCCCGCTCCCATGACCAGGGACTGGAAAGCCGACAAGTCTCTGAACTGGATCGATACTTGGCTAGAGATAGAAAGGGTCTATCGCGCACACCCCGAGAAAGTCAAAGCAATCGGTGTGTTTGCATCTCAGTCAATAGTGCCAGGGGATTGTCGTGACTCGCTACTCTTTCGTGGACAGGTGTTTCCAACGTCTCTGCGGCTTACCTCGAGGACTTACTCAAGGTCACGACCGTGGTTCCTGCTGTGAACCAGATTGAGCGTCACCCGTAAGTACGACTTCTCTCTAGACGGTTCCATCGGTTGTGTTTTACTGTCCTCCGGTTTACTAGAGCATGTCTTGAAGAGGAACAACTCGCTGCGTGTGCGAAGGCTGGCATCGTCGTTACGGCCTACTCCCCTCTTGGCTCGGATAAATCCCCTCTGTTGACGCACGACGTCGTCCTCCGTCTCGCGAAAAAGCACGAGATTACCCCAGCTAACGTGCTCATTTCGTTTCAAGTCAACACCCCCAATGTGAACGGTGAGGCATGTTATTATAGCCAAATTCGAAGAAGCACTGATCCCACGCATCTGTTTGAGAAAGTGCTGCCCAAGTCCGTGACGCGGGAGCGTATCATTGGTGAGTTCGCTGTTGCCTAGTCCGTTCGTATATCGTCTAACTTGTGTGATCGTGCTCCTAGAGAACTTCAAGGTCGTCGACTTGACAGAGGAAGAGATGACCGAGCTAAGGGCGATCGACAAGACCTCGCACTTCCGCGCGTGTCCTCCTACCTGGACGGGTTGGGGAAATCTCGGCTTCACGGATTAATGGAGAGCCCTCGGCACCATGGTCCAACCCCGTCGTTTGTCGGGTATGGCGTATACCAAGCGTAATAAGGCGAAACGTCCACCTATCTTGAGAAAAAATGTGAGATAGATGAGGAACTGGCTGGTTTTTGTACAGTACATACTCTTCGGCTTGAAACAAATAGGACTGAGCTGCACACATGTATCTCAGCTTCTCGGCTATCTGTCAAGGATAGTCTGGGAAAGGTATCATTCATCATTACGGGGCTGTACCGTCCCGTCCCATTTTATAGTCAATTCAGCCACCTCTTGAGATATTACCGAGAGAACGAATCAGGGATGCTGTTGCACAAATGTAGCGTAGGCGGTGCCTGAAAAAGATGTGCTAACGAGCTACAGTACCGTAGCCGTTGATGAACAACATAGTGTATAGTGTAGTGTGCAGTGTTAGAGGCTTTTGCAGTCGCGTTTGACCTGCACGTGACGCCCTTCATGCGACCATGTCTGCGACACCATCGTAGATTCTCCTCCCGCTTGCTTACCACCACCACTCAGCCTACCTGGCGCAGAGCTGTACAGGACAAAAACGCCAGTGTAAATGCGCTCGTGTATGTTGTCCCAGACGACGCGCGTAATCTTGCCGACGGTCCGTTAAATGGAATGACTGTGGCGGTCAAGGACAATATCTGCACCAAAAACATGCCGACGACGTGCTCCTCCGCAATGCTTCGCAGTAAGCCTAGGAATACGCACCTTGCTGGAGTGCATCACCTTGAATTGAATTGTGCCATCCCGGTTAGATTTCGAGTCGCCTCTCGACTCGACTGTTGTCCGGTTGCTGCAAGAATCGGGAGCGGCGATCATCGGAAAAGCGAACTGCGACGAATTTGGCATGGGGTAAGGTCATGTCTACGCACGTCGGCCTCACGTCGCGGATCTTTCACGCACGGGGTTCTCTTTCAAGGTCTCTAAATGTCCATTCCGTCCATGGACCGGTCATCAACCCATATCAACATCCGTCGAGCACCGCAGACTGGGAGGCGCGTGAGCGCCGCTCAGCCGGGGGCAGCTCGGGTGGAAGCGCAGCAGCAGTTGCTGCAGGCATGTGTGATGCGTAGGTGTCACATTCTTGTCGAGCAACGCGCGCTCCTAGACTCAACACGTTCTGTATTTACAGGGCCTTGGCAACAGACACGGGTGGATCTGTCAGGTTACCCGCCTCCTACTGCGGCGTGGTCGGGCTCAAGCCTTCTTATGGAATAATCAGCAGGTTGTGGTTTCTCTCACAGATCGGGGGGTGGATGTTGACTGCTCTGGAGATGGGGCGTAGTGTCATTTGCGGATAGCCTCGATTGCGTCGGGATCATGGGGAGAGATGTTGCGTTTACCTCAAAACTATTGGGTGCGTTCTCCATCGTTTTGTGTGATCCATAATTTACCTACCGGATTGCAAGACGTTCTTTCCGTGTTCGACGAGAGGGATCCTACCGCAGCGCGACCAACGACGCGCGAGAAGGCAGGGGAATCATGCTCTCAACACATGTCCGAATGGGCGTCGTCGGATCACGGAAACCTCACAAACCTCCGTATTGGAATCCCACAAGTGCGTACCGCGCCTCTCATATCTGGTCCGGTGTAATTTTACCCGTCCCACTCCGTCATGGCATATAGGAATACTTCCCGGCTTCTCTTGACAGTTCCATCATATCTCCCTTCCGCCACGTAGTGAACGCGCTTAAAACCCGCGGCGCGACTGTGCTTCCCGTCTCCCTTCCCAACACCCGTTACGCACTGAGTGCGTACTACGTCATTGCCAGCGCCGAGGCGAGCAGCAATCTCGCGCGCTACGATGGCGTTCAATATGGCCTGCACGTTCCAGTACCGGCCGATTCCATTGCCCGCTCGGCGGCGGAGGTATTTGCGCATTCGCGCACCGCCGGCTTTGGCGCAGAGGTGAAGAGACGTATTTTACTGGGCACGTACGCTCTCACAGCTGAGTATGAGCTTCTCTTCTCCGCGACTTTTTTTTTTGGTTGACACGTTCTTCACATCCTACAGCGCCTTTGATAACTACTTTTTGCAAGCGCAGCGCTTGCGCCAGCGCATCCGTGATGACTTTATGCGCGTCTTCCGTGTACCGAGTCCGCTCGCACGATCGCCATCTCCGAATGTGGACGGAGTCCACGTCCTGTTGCATCCGTCGGCTGTCCGTACGGCCCCACACTTGGATAAGCAAGATGGGTTGGATGCCTACACGCAAGACGTTCTTACGGTACCTGCGTCGCTCGCGGGCCTGCCCGCCCTCAGCGTGCCAATGGCAGTGGGTGTAGAGGGAGATGGCTGGCCACTAGGTGTGAGTGTCGTTGGGCAGTGGGGCTGCGAGACGATGGTCCTAGCCGTCGGAGCGGCGATTGAAGATGCTGAACGAACGGTATAGCCATCACGCTGCAAGTAGCGAAAAGATTATGTGATATTCACAATCACAGAGCCTATAGTATATTAGACACAGCAATGCAAAGGTAGCTTGTGAGTGGTGGTAATCAGGCCGACTATGCTCGCAATTTATAGTACAGATGTTGGAGATGCAAGGGGGGAAGGAGGAAGGAGTACTCTCGATAAAAAGCACATAAACAATTAGACGTTGGTGTGGGGTGTCTACAAACTGCTCACCTATATCTACAGCCAAATATGCAGTAAAGGTGTTGGCCAGGGACTAGCTACCCCACCGAAGGATACCTTCATAGATGGAGTACATAACGGCAGCGTTGGGCACGACACGCATGAGATGAGCACTGAGACCGCCGTACAGCGATCGTGCACCCTCTTCCGCGATGACAAGACGGAGCGTCTGAACCAATCCAGTATACTTCATCTTGCCATCTACAAGGGGCTGTCGCAGCCGCGTCCGGAGGACCTACAGAAAAAAAAAACAGTCAACCCCTGATGACCCGGACGGAGGAGCGAAACGAGCTAGCCGACCTCGTGGGGATAGGTGATGAGGCTAGCAACGCACTTGGCCGTGCCGGCGGAACCCAGCATGCCGGCCCATTCTTGCAGCCCCCCCTTGCCCTCGGTGTTGGCGGTCAGACGCTTGAGGCGCTCGTAGAGCACCCACTGGATCGTGCCCTCCGTGACACCGAGGTAGCTCGCGCTGAGGCCCTTGTAAAACCCACGGATGCCCTCTTCGCGCGCAATCTGCTTTATCATCGCGATGCTCCCGCCAAAGAACGACGACGACGACGACGACGGTGGAGGACGTGATGTTAGAGAGGCGCGTCCGGTGGGGGCGTTTTGCGACGCGGAGAGCTGCAGACGCGTCTTGACGACCCAGATCGGGTTCGTCGCCGAGCCCGTCGCGATACCCGCGATCGCGGCGGCGCAGAGGTGCACGTACGAGTTTTCCTGTCCGTTGTTGAACTGTTTCGCGATCACCTGTTTTCCATTGCCATACGTGAAGAAGTTTATCGAGCGCGCCGGGATGACGCCGACGAGCGTGGGTCCTAAACCCTTGAACAGTGCGCGTGGAGACTCGTCTCGTGCAATATCTCTGAGCGTACTGGTCAGATTTCCGGGAGAGCAAAAAGAGGAGCTCATGGGGACGGCTAACCGAATGATGTGCGCCGTCTCGACAAAGTGCCATAAGATCCCCCCTGGCCGTCGAACGAGCACGACGCTATCGCCCACGACGGCACCGAGATGGGCGTGTTTTTGTCGGAATAGATCCGATTGGAGACGTGTCTTGACCACGTCAAAGGGGCTCGTGACGACAGCACCGCACATGCCCCCGAGACTGCGGGCAACTTATATGAGCGTAATGGACCGGATAAACAGGGAGAGGGCAAGCGAGCACGTGGGTGGCGCACGTACCCTCCAGCGACGAAGTGTTGCCATGATTTTGCGGGCAGCCAGTTGGATGTTGTGGCAGACGTGGCCATTGAGACTTGGTAACTGTCCAGCGCAGCGACGGCGACGGGCAAATGCGCGCTTTCCTCAAATTTAAAACTGCCAACGCCGTTGCCGACGCCGCCGTCCGGATCTAGCTAATAGCTAATCGTGAATAAGGATAAGATAACTCGCCTCATTCTCATTCATGTTCGTCTTGTCCATACTCAAGGTCGGCGAGTTCGGTTCTACTACGCACCTGCTCTGCTTATCGATAGACAGGACAAGGTCCCGATACACCCCTCTCAGTTTGGCCTTACCCCAGAACAAGCTCTCATTAACGAACTTAACAAGAAATATGCAAATCGCGTTCTTCACGAGGTCGGTCTCTGCATTTGCGTATTCGATATATCCGAGGCAGGGGAAGGCAAAGTTCGGTATGGAGATGGTTTCCTATGGTACACAGGTGAGTCAGAGACCAGGGTGATTTTCTGCCTGGACAAGACAATATTGAGTCCCATAGTCGTGTTCAGGTTGGCCGTTTTTCGACCCTTCGCTTCCGAGGTGATCCTCGCAAAAGTCAAATCCTCCGATGAGGATGGCATACAACGTGCGCGCAAAGTCTCTCACCCATCCATCCGCATCTCACGCCCGCTCCTAGTATCAGTTGGCTTCTTTGAAGACATGTGGATTCCGCTCGTCTATCTTCCCCAGCCATGCGCCTTGTACGCCTTTCTTTCCCCACATTTGCTCCAATCAAACCCCCGCTCACACTTTGGATACGCGTTCCAGCGACCCCAACGAGCGCGCATATTTCTGGCTTCCCGGCTCTGAATTAACCTCGACTCACGACCTGCTCGATTCCCCGTTATCAGAGCGCCTGTACATCGACCAGGGCGAAGTCGTGCGTGTCCGCGTGGAGAGGGACGAATTCTGCGACGAAGAGCCCGGTCCGCCGAAAGCGACCGAGGGCGTGCTCGTCAGCGGAGAAGCGCGGCGACCACCGTACACGTTGACCGTGAGCATCCATATGGTGATCCTCCGAAATGTTCGCGCGATGCTAAATGCCCTTTTTATGTCGCAACGCCGTAGTGCTCTATCTCCGAGCAAGGTCTCGGGCCAATTGCGTGGTGGAAAGCAGCTGAGGCCATGCTAGAAGAAGGATGACATTGTGATCATTAACTTTCATCGTGGGCGGACAGGATAAGTCAATAAGGAGGCCATTCATTCTCTCCATGTAACTTTCCGAGTCGCAATTCGTATGGTTAATTTACCACTGTACTTCGCATTTGGGCAGATTGGCTATGGGGCTATTAAGTTACGTCGATTTTCGTTTGCAACTTCTCATGCCGTGCTGTTTTGCTGAAACAGAGAATG
>QFEA01002198.1:0-15223 GCA_003315975.1 Lactifluus echinatus
AACCTGCTAAAGCTATAGGACATACCTCGGTCAGACATGGGCTTGCTGATGCTCACTTCACGATGCCAGCGTAGCTGCTTCACATCCTCTTCCACGTACCCGAGCTCGGCGAATCGGGCTTTGATACTGCCAAGAAGCCAACATGTCAATAAAAAAAAAAAAGTACATCCAAGTTGCATACACCCACTCTTCGAAACGTTTTGCCTTGACGTCAGACAAGACAGCACTCCGATCTGCGTTGCGCCCCTTCTCCCACTCAATGCAGGCACGGGCATGCTAGAATGGACAAGGGCTCGAACATGAGTTTTCGCATCAACGACAATCAATGAGATCACCTCTCTGTTTCTCGCGGCCAGCTTTTTCTTGCCCTCCATGAACTCGGAGAAAATGACCTCCATCTCATCCGGAGAGCCTTTTGGATCGAGTATTTTGGGCGCAAGTGCGTTGAATTCTGCCTGAAACGCCTTTATATCTTCATCCCACATGTGTTCAGTACACCACGGTCTTGATGGATGAATGCCACTTCCTGATTGGACTAGAATGTTGGTGTCAATCCAGGCAATCGATCAAAGTATATGCTAACCGGTAACTGAGCGAAACATTTCCCTGAAATCCTTTGGCAGAAAACTTGCACACAATAAACTGGAGAAGCTGGTAGGCAAATCGCAGAGAAAAAAAGGAAGTGATGGCTTACTGCGTTCTCATGCAGGACTTGCACGCCCGACGACGCAGGGAGAACAAGATCTTTGTCACAGGTTTTGCGCCACAACTCTGAAACACACGCAAAAGATTAGGGGAACAAATCAACATGCGATTGTGATAAAAAACATACGTAGCAATAAGCGCCTCCAAAGAGTAGATGAGCCCAGGCTGGCTCGGACATATCCTCTGGGCAAGTCGGAATGTCAGGGACCGAGGTGTAGGATGTCTTCCACAAGAACAGAGAGCGGCGAGACGTGAGAAGGTGACGGAAATCTTTATTAACCCGACTAAGCGAGAGCAAGTCTGCGGGTAGAAGGTGTCCGAAAATCTTGATAGCAATACCATCCTGGTTTAGAAGACCGCATGAACTGGGATGTACGACGCACCTCGAATACGATATCCAAAGGCATCGTCGGGAGTTCGCTCAACCGCCCACGGACCCTCTTGGAAAGTCCGGCCCTTACATTGTTCCGGGATTTGATTGAAATTGTCCTGGCTCGCTTGGACGAGTGCTCCTCGCTGGGTGAGGATGTAGAGGAGACTGGGAAAAAAAAAGGCGAGTGAGAAACGCGATCCGCGGCGCAGGTAGTTGACACGAGAGCCGACACGCACCCGCACCATCACCGTTCTCTGCATTGGGATGGCCATCGGGAGTAGGAGACAGCACAGGATGTATACCCCCTTCGTTCAACGAGGGGAGCTCTCCGGGAGCGATGAAGGCGGTCATTTTGAAGGTGCTAATTGCGCAGAAGCTGATTCAAGGACAGACAACGGCGCTGCCCACCGACCCGGTTAAATGGGTGCCGACACGCTACGCGCCAATTATGGCAAAACAAATGACCGTTGTGGTAAGTCTCGTGACGTTATCTGCCGGATGCCGGATGCCGGATTGGAAGCCGTCTCATCGCTTCTGAGCTTCTGCCGCCTAAATATGCTAATGATGATGTCAAGGATTGTCTGCCTCAACTGGAATACAAGCCTGGCGTGCTCGGTTATACTGTGGATGGTTGATTCATCAAAGGGCACAGTACAAAGTCAGGTCAGGGGTCTCTGTGGATTGAAATGGCTGCGGGCTGCGCTCTTAGAAACATTCGGATCACTTGAGCTCTTCCCCCGAATCCGTCTCAAAGAAAGAAACGATGTTGTTTACTACAGCAAGAGTTCTTGTATAACATAGACAATTACTACAGCATGGCGGGGATCGAAAGCGATGTGCGCGGGAGAACCACATTCGTAATTAATACGAAGGGACAGGTGAGTTTGAGGCGCCGGCCACAAGCTTGAGGCAAGTGAGCACGCATGCCAACACGTTGACGTTTAGGTTGCACGATATTATGGCCAGCTAAAGACCGGATAGGTAGTATAGAGAATCAAGTGTGGCATATGCTGGTCATTATGATACAGGTGTAGGTCACATCTCCGTGACTACATTGGTATTACCCTTATCGACGTCACGCCTAATCGCGGCAACGCATAGTTAAAAAAGAAATCGTCTCCCTCCAGTGGCCCGCCTTGATGATGTCTGCTCAGGATCGTCGTCAAAGAACATCGAATTTTCGTCTCGGTTGAGGAACTTACTCCTGATTGATGTGGTCCCTAATCGCGTCGAGCCCAAGCCATCCGACGTCACCGTCACTCCCCGCAATAGATAGTGGACAGCGCATGCAGGAATACGCGGAAACATACCGGTCCCCGCGCCATTGAATCCCTGCCCTCTCCGTTTCTCCGATCAGAACAAAGTCGGGAGCACCCTTGTGGCGCCGTTCTTGCTTCGGGCCAGTCGCATGGGCCACCTATAATTTGCGTACGCGACGTTATTCGTATGATGAACAAATGCACAGAAAGCGAAATCAAAACCCACGCATGAACGCCAGTCCCGCGCATAGCGTCCTTGTACACCTCCACGCCCACCGAAGGATAACATCGGGCATCTCGTACATATGAATCGGTCGTCCCTCCTATCCAGCTCAAGTGCCATGGTTTCCTTCCTAAGCCCCAATAGTTCGAGAATCGCCTCGACGGTCTTCCTGCCTTCCTCACTGAATTGTGGATATTGGCTCCGAGATTTCTGTGGGCCACGGCAACGGTGTGCGAGCATGTGAAGCCCAGAGATTCTCTGACGACAAGGGACACATTCAAATACAGATGTTGCGAGGCCAAGGACTTCTTCATCCGTCATGTTTTCAAAAATGTCATCTTCGGGAAGAAGTGACCGTAAGAAACCGGCACGCTCTTGCTTCCGCTCCTCTATTTCATGCCTGAATCTGCTGATAGCCTCATGAGTTTGTTCTTCGAGTTCAGAACCAACAGGGTCACGGTCGCGTGCTACTGCGTCTGCCAGAGTCCGATTTGTGCATAAGAACTCTGTCAATGAAGGTGATAGAGCCAGAAGGGGTGGTGACAGTGTCTTTATGAAATCCACGTATTGATGTAAGACGAGAGACCTGCGTTCACGGTAACGGTCTTCCCGTCGCAAGCGTAGGTCTCTAGCCCGGTTGACCTCGGGAACGAGAAGTGGTTCAATACGTTGCCACACTAGATACGTCGGAGGTTAAATGACACAAAGTGGAGTTGTTATTGTGCGTACCTCGATCAGACATGGGCTTGCTGTTGCACACTTCGTGATGTCGATGCAGCCGATTTATATCCTCTTCATCATACCCTAGCTCGACGAAGCGAGCCTTAATACTACCCAGAGCCCGCGTGAAAAACCGTTCCAAGTGTGAAGTATATCCAAAATTCATGGACGTACGCTTCGAAGCGTTTGGCCTTAACGTCGGATAGCACGGAAGTTCGATCTGCATTTCGGTCCTTTTCCCAGTCCAAACAAATGGCGGCGTGCTTACGTGGGATAGTTCGAAGATGGGCGAGATTGTCAACTTGTGGGAAGCTCACCTCTTTGATATTTGCAGCCTTCTTCTTCCTTCTCTCCACGAATTCGGAGACAGTAGCATCGGTGTCAACTGTGGTGCCCTCTTGGTCGCACGCGCGGAGTTTCAATGAGTCCAACTCGTCGAGGAATGCTTTGACGTCTTCATCCCACCAGTGCTCGATACACAATTGACCCCATGACCGATGGATGCCAGCTCTGGAATGACCTGAAAAGTGTTGGGATAATGTCTGGGAACCCCACAAATTTGACTAACCACTGTCGGATGGGATGGCTTCTCTGAACTCTGCTGGTACAAACCGTGCACAACGCAGACTGAAATGGCCCAATAAGAAAATAGTGCCGAAATGAGATTGGTAACGTACTGTGTTCTCATACAAGACTTGCAAGCACGGCGACGCAAGGAAAACAAAATTTTCGCAACAGGCTTCGCGCCACAACTCTGAATCACACACATTAAATCCAAAGTTGAATAGGCCAGTATGTGACGAATAACATACATAGCAATAAGCACCCCCGAAGAGCAGATGGGCCCATGCTGGCTCAGACATGTCCTCTGGGCAAGTTGGGGCATGAGGAACCAAGCTATAAGATGCCTTCCACAAGAATAGAGAGCGACGAGACATGAGAAGTTGACGGAAAACCTTAGTCACACGACTAAGCGACAATAAATCTGCAGGTGGAAGGTGTCCGAGAATCTTGAGACAACGTCCTGGGCTTAGTTGACTTCATGAATCAAAGAATATATCTCGCACCTCGTATAAAATGTCCAAAGGCACCGTCGGAAGCTCACTCAAACGCCCGCGGACTCTCTTCGAAGGCCCGCTCTTCACATCGTTTCGACTTTTGCTCGAGGTGATCTTGGTTCGTTTGGCCGGATGCTCCGCTGGAGATGAGGGTGGCATGGCGTGTACTACGAGTTCTGACAAAGAGCCCACTGATCGTGAGTTGCATCGGCAGATACGGCTGAGACGGTACGTACTATCACTGAATTCGGAATCAAAATTGACGGAACAGGATGCGATGCCCTGCAAACCCGCCTCTTTCAGCCAGGGAAGCCCTCCGGGGTTTAAATAGGTTTCCATGGACACTTCCGACGACGTAGAGGCGATGACAGCGGGATCCGCAGAAGAAGATATAGCCATGGGTCGAGTTGATTGTGGGTCCACGCCAATCATGGTGGGGAACAAGTAGGGCTGTCCTAGGGCGTCCCGTGATGTGATGTGACATTTACACCTCATGGTCACTTGCAGGCACAGGCGTGCTGTTGGTGTTGGAGCTCAATTCAAGCTGGACGGCGAGGCAGGTCCCCATTGTTAAACGGTTGTGATGCTCACCCGCTCGGCGTGCGGAATCATCACCAGCGTCAATGCGGTGCTGACTCTCGTTCGGCAATCGTAGGCGCGCGTACGGACAACATGCTCACACGACGGGTGAGGGAACGGCGTGGCGATTGGAGCCGCGGTTCACAAACACTTTGCGTGGACCATGAGGCTCTCCACTCGTCCCTGTGCGCGTCCAAATTTTCTCAACTGATCTACGGGATCGCCGTCCGTGCCTGGGACGGTATTATACGCGCGGAGTTCACCCTAGTCAGGGCCGCCTGTGAGATGGCAGCCCGCAATCGTGGTCTCGTGCCCCCTCCCACGAGTTTTGCTATTCTCCGTGCGCTTGCATCCATTCTCGACCGGGTTGCCTACAACTTGCTAGTGGCTGGACAATATGCGACAGTCCTCGCCCTGTGGGGTTAGGACACCGACCCGGAAGCGGAATAAATCCCACCAAAAGTGGGATTAAATCCTTGGCACTCCTTTGTCGTTCTCATTCATCACGCTCGCCACTTGGCCTTCGCGATCTCTCCATCATTAACGGTGAAATTCTCAAATTGCACAGCCACGCGTCCACTTCATGTCTGGTCGGTGCGGTGGAAGTGAGCGATCGGGCTCGCGTAGCGCTCGTGCTGCCTTACCGGGATACATTTAGGCCACTGTCGTTTTTCTTCGTTTTATATGAAAACCGGGAACACGAGATGCAGGTTGCAACCCTCCTCAGTCTGCTAATGACATCAGGGTCTCTCACGTGCACTGACTTGCCTCAGAGGGTTGGTAGGGTGTGAGGATCGTATGGAGACGGTAAATGTCAAAATGGCTACGACAGTTTGCTGTTCCAGCCCTCGGGGAAGGGACGTCGACGATACTGCAGCAGGTCCATTGGATAGTCGCTGTCGGTGACGGTGACGCAACCTGAGTTGGATCTGATCGGTTTATACAGTAGGTACATGGGTGGATAACAAGTACCCATTGACATTTTCTGTAGCGTGCTAGACGGAGCCTGAGAGTGCTATGTAGGATGTCGAGATAAGGCTCACGTTATTATTTCCAGTCATGATCGTTCTAATCGACAGTTCTAATGATTTAATTTCCAGTGGTGTCGATAGCCACAGATGTTCATGGTAGAGCCAGTTAAGGGAATCTATGGTAACGACATTGGAATAGAAAGCCGTCTACGGTAGACGTCGTCACGGTGCGACGAGGGGATGTAGGCAGGAATGGTACAGCACGTGCGCCGCCGACGGTGCCGCGCCCGGGTGATTTCGGGCTGAGAGAGGAGTAGGGAATGCCACGGTGTCGATATTTCTATGTGGAATGTCCAAAGTCGACCGTAACTATGAGTCTAGTACGAGAAGAGGAACAGCGGGAAACGAAGCAACACAGAAGGGACATGAGAAACGATGAAGAGGGCGGCACAATGGCACGCAGGGGACTTGGAGAACCTTAAGTTATTGGGAGCTAGAAATTTTAATTCTTCAAATCCCACAACTCAAGCCTTGAGTACATCGACAGTCTTAATGATGCGTGGTGACGCGCAAAGTATTGATGCGGCGGCAATCCTTCGAACGTTGTGGGAACGAATATCACAGGGATGGAAGGAGAAAATAGTCCGAGACGGAATGCATATAGTCAATATCAACAATGAGAAACGCTAAAATGGGGTATGAAGCATGAACACTTTGGTATATCAATCAGGAATAGAAAGATCGGCGCGGGTATAGCGTGAGCCATAACACGAGGCGACACCAAGACGTACATGGAAACAAAGGGAACACGAGGCAGTCCAGAAACACTAAGTAAATGAAGGAAACACGATACATCAAGGAGAACAGAACACGAGGTAGCAAGGCACGGTACCGAAACACAAGGAATAGGGGGGAGCACGAGGTGGCGTAACAAGACACAAGGCGAGGCAGAGGGCACGAAGTCGGCGGCTTGGTGATGCATGGAATTCTCAGGAGTGTGATGTTTCCTGAGGAGGCGGATTGGAGGCAGAGGGTACGAGATAGACACGCTGTCTCTGTAGGAGAGGTGACGAAATGTGCAACTAAGTCGAAAAGAGATCGGCGACTGCAGGGAGTTCCGAAGATCACTAGATGAGCGGTTGACGGTTCATGGAGACGAATGTGAACAACAGGGTGGCACGGAAAAAGACAAGGTGGGAACTTCATAAATGCGAGACATGGGAAACCGTGGTTATCTTGAACAAAGAGCTCAAGGAGATGCGTAGTTGTAGTTGTGAGGATTCGAAGGCGGTCGATCGTGGGGGAAGTTGCATGAGGAATCATAGGGGAAGCGCAGGAACGGTGCTTGCGGACCTCGCCTTTCCGTGCAGGCCAAAGGTCCCCATTAGAAAGCCAAGACGGCCTCAGACGCACCACGCATTGCGCGAGAGAGATTTCTTGGTTGTGGCAGTAGCAGCTTCTTCATTGGTTCATTGCTACCAGCAGTCTGCAACCCGGCCGACTCGCTGCATAGTTATAGTAAAAGTCCTCGCCTTCAATTGGTTCGCTCTTTCCATGTCTACGCAGGATTGTAGCGTCACTTTTGCTATCCTCCATTAATAAACGAGAGCACTTACTCTACTCGGAGGTGTTCCTTAACCGTGGCCGTCTTGTACCATCTGATGGCACCACTACGGAAATCAATGGAGACCGGGCAGCGCAGGCATCCATATGCATGGTCGCTCGAAAATTCATCCCCCCCTAAAGCCGCCGAGCCCATTGACCTGACCAAGAGCCACATGGGGCTGCTCTTGTGCCAGCGTTCCCTCCTCGCTCCAATCGCATGGGCAATCTGCATCTCATTTAACGTCAATTATGTGTCACACATCCCACAATGGGCGAAACCAAACCCACGCATGACCGCCAGTCCCGCACGCAGCGTCCCAGCACGTCTACTCCATTCTGGAAGAAAGACGCCCGTGGGCACCCGATACAAACGAATCTGTCGTTCCTCCTGTCTAGCTCCTGTGCGGCGGTCTCCTCTCCAAGTCCTAGGCGCTGAAGAAGCGCCTCGGCGGTCTCTCTGCCACGCTCACTTAACTGAGGATGAAATGTTTTCGGTTTCTGGCCACGGCCGCAATCATGTGCGAGCATATGAAGCCCAGAAATTGGTAAACGACAATCAGCACATTCATATATGGATGTTGCCATGCCAAGGACTTCCTCGTCCTTCATGTGTTCAGTAGCGCCGGCGTTGGGGAGAAGAGATCGCAAAATAGTTGCGCGTTCCTGCTTCCGTGTCTCTAGTTCGGGTTTCAGTCGGCTTATTGCCTCAGAGATCCGAGCTCTGAGTTTTGAACCATCAGGATCTTCATCGACTGCTACTGCATCTGCCAGAGCCTGATTATCGCACAAGAACTCGATGGCTGTCGGAGCAAGCGCTAGGAGGAGCGGGGTGAGTGTCCTCAAAAAGGTCCAATATTGCACGACGACGATATCTTTGCGTCGACGATAACTTTCTCCTACATCACGTAACAGACGCTGGTGCCGGGAATCGTTGACTTGAGGACGAAGAAGTGGTTCGACACGTTGCCACACTAGACCCATTGTGTATCAGTGAGACAATACTAGAAGTCCAACCAGCAACCAGACATACCCCGATCAGTCATAGGCTTGCTGATTTTCACTTCACGATGCCAACGCAATATGTTCACATCTTCCTCGCGATAGCCTAGACCGAGGAATCGAGCTTTGATACTGCCAAGAATCCGCATGAGCCACGATCTCAACTGAGAAATAAATCACGTACTCTTCGAAGCGTTTGCCCCTGACATCAGATAATACAGTGCTACGATCGGAATCGCGGTCCTTCTCCCATTTTAAGCAGACGATCGCATGCTAGGATGAGAAGTTCAATGTCTGTGCGTCAATAATGTGTACGGCGATCACCTGTTGGATGCCTGCAACATCCCTTCTCCTTTTCTCCAAGAATTCAGAGACAGCTGTCTCAGTATCAACAAGAACACCATCCACATAACTGACGGAGTGTTTAATTGTTTCTAATTCGGCACAAAATGCCTCAACATCTTCATCCCACCAGTGTCTAATGCATGAGGATCTGGGTGGGTGAATGATACTTTTGGAATACCCTATACAAATATTGAGTTAATTCACGCGGATGATTGCAATTCAACCGACCAATATCAAAACGGATCTTGTCTCCGTATTCCTCTGGCACTTTCGATGAACAGCACAAACTGGAAGAGTCAGAGAGCTGATTGTGTACGGCAACAATATTGACGGCTTACTGTTTTGCCAAGCAAGACTTGCATGCACGACGACGCAAAGAAAACAAGATCTTAGTTACTCGCTGTGCGCCACAACTCTGGATCGCGCAATTTGTATTCAATACCGAGAAAACCAGCAAACAGCGAGTTACTTACGTAGCAATAGGTGCCACCAAAGAACAAATGGGCCCATGCCGGAGGCGACATATCTGCCGGGCAGGGTGGAACACCGCAGAGGCTAAGGGACAAATTCCAGAGAAATAAAGAGCCTCGAGACATGAGGACGAGACGAAAGGCCTTGTTCACGCGGCTGATCGCGAGCAAGTCTACTGGCAGGAGATGACCAAATATCTTAACGACCGTTTTTCAGATATAGCTAGCATCCACAAGCAAAGCGTACTGCCTACCTCGTACAAAATATCCAAAGGCATGGCTGGAAGTTCACTCAAGCAGCCAGGGAACTTGCCGTTTGCGCTACCTCCGTTCTTAGCCATGCTTACCCTGGGCCGTTTAGACGGCCGTTTATCCACGAACTGCGATGACATTGTGAGGACTAGAAATGGTAAGAGAAGCGCTGATTATTCCAGCACGTCATCATGGCGTCAAGGTAGCACTCACCATGTCCAAGGCTAGTTATACCTGACAAGAGACGTTCTGAGGTCGTGTCGTTCAATGAGTGGTATGGTACGATAGTGACACATGATGCCATAGCCAGTCTTGTTGAGGCTGAGACGATATAGTCCGTTGGACACGAAGGGGCGAAATCTTGACGAATTTAAAGGAATGACCAGGACAAAACACAGCACTCACGCCCTACCATGGGCAATGGCGTATAGTGGTGGCGCACAATCTACAACCGAATTTGTGAGAAGGCGGCAGCCTACATTGCCACACAGCCTGTGTACTACGATACCAGTCTTGCGAAGGGAAATAGACACCCGCCAGCACCGCCGGAAAAACACTGCATAGAAGGTCACCGCCTGTCCAGTGGTATACATCAATTAAAGATAGTCGATGTTCGTTCGACGTGCACAAAACAGTTATATGCTCTCGAACTGTTCATGACGCGACAAAGCTCTGGATCTTGAAGTAAAGATGAAGTTAGATCGACGCCTCATCAATTGTTTATAGGTTGCGCGGTTGCAAGGTCTCACGTTGGCGATTCGGAAGAGACGACGAATGCACATAGGCACCAGGACCAGGCGCGCAAGGCGTGAAGGCGGTCCCCGCCGCCGCCAGTCTGTAGTTGTAGTTGGTTGGACCGTGCTTCTGGTCCCGTGACCATGAAGAGCCGCGTTTGGTTGGCGGTTGGCCTGGCTCTCTTGACCAGCCCACTACCCAAGTCAAGTGTTTGAATAATGTCCGCAGGTTTAGGAGTACCCGTCAAACTTTTACATGAGTCCCTTGGACATATCGTTACTGTCGAGCTCAAGACAGGGCAGCTTTATCGAGGCAAGCTTGCAGAAGGTGGCCCGCTCTCAAAACCTTCATTTTTCATGCTGATGGTTTTATCGCAGCCGAGGATAATCTCAATATCTCGTTGAAAGACATCACCGTAACCGGAAGGGATGGCCGTGTCTCCCAGCTTGATCAAGTCTACATCCGAGGAAGTATGGTTCGTTTCTTCATCGTCCCCGACATGCTGCAAAATGCTCCCATGTGCGCACACAATCCATTCGGGCGATTAGGACCATCTCATTTGGGAATATCTTCTTAGGTTCAAACGCATCGGCCCTAACGCTATGCGGGGAAGGGGTATTGGAACGGCACGCGGACGTGCCACAATCATGAGAGGTCTGTAATTCCTTTTTTTCCGTGCCCGAGGCGTTGCTAATATGGGTGTACAGCTAATGGTACCGTTGGCCCTATTTTTCGAGATGGATGTGCCCCTACTAATGTTTGTTATAGCCCGTCGTGGCCGTGGTGTTCCTGCAGCAAGGGGTATTCGGCGGTGATACTGTTGTTTGTAGCATGTGTTATTGCGTTATTCTTGTATCACTTGGCTACCAAAATTCAGACCTACTGTGCCATTTGTACCGCGTTATGTATGAATGGACATCGTGTGTGAAACATTCAGACCAATTGATGCGCGTCGCGTACACGCTTTGGTTCTCTGCACTCATCGTGTCATCCCGTGTTATGGACCTACAAAGCCCAATTGCAACGGCAAGCACCTCTCGGGACCCTTTTGAGCTCGAGCGACTCGCAGATGAACTCGAGGCGCGTGAACACTCACTCGATGCTCCCGCCCACGACCTTCCCCTCTATCCACCACTCGCACACAACAACCCCTTCTTTACTGCGACCACTTTTAACGTAGAGGAGTTTCTCCTTTCGCGCGTGCACACCTCCCTACCTGACTTGAGAGCGGAATTACGGGACTATCTCGCAGTCCTCAAGGAGGAACTCGTCCAACTCATCAATGATGATTATGAGGCATTCATAAGCCTTAGTACAGACCTGAGAGGGGAAGGTGTTAGACTGGAACGCCTGAAATGGCCTTTAGGCAATTTAAAGTCTCAGATCCTGGTTAGTTCCACGCCCGTAAAGCCCTTTATCGTCTAAGCATTGCTAGGAATCCCGACGGGAACTCTCTCTTGTTGAGGATGCGATTCAGAGCAAACTCAAAAAGCGGTCTTCTCTTCGTGATGAGAAGGTTAGCCAGCCCCGTCCACAATATCGTCGGCCGTCTCACCGGCTCTTCTACAGACTTACCTGCATTTACTTCTCAAAATCTCAGAGTCAGTGACTCGCCTGGAGTCACTACTTCTCATAGCGTCGCCAGATGGACCATCTTCGCCTGGTTTCAGGACTCTTCCTTTGAAATCTGTCGGTGGCCCGAGCGAAGACAGTGATGATCGGTACGGCAAGCCCTGTTCTGCTTCCATGCGTGCTTGCTCATGTCTAGCCGTCAAAGGCCACGAGGAAATCGTGCAAAACACCTTGTCCGTGTCGCAGCAGAATACACTCAGTTGCTCTACCATGCCTCCAAAGCGCAGGTCGACAACCGGTCCGCATTCGTTGATGAGATTCAGTGGGTCTGTGAGCTGTCGCTCGTACCGAAATATTACCCCTCTGACATTTCAATTCGCAGAGAATTAGCCGTATACAATCGACCTTGTCGTCAGACCTTGACCATCTCTTCTCCGATACTGTGACTGTACTCGGTACGGGCAAGCTTGCAGAAATTGAGAAGGCAAAACGCTTGGCCGACCTGACCGAGTGTCTACGGACTTATGATGTTCTTCAACTCTGGCGGGACGCAGAAGACGTCCTTCGGCGTGACATCTTGCGTGCATTTGTCAAAAAGGTATTTACAAACGATCGTCCTTCCGCTCTCCGCAAAGTGGCTGAACCCATCAACTGCCTGTAGACCATCTTCCCTGGTGCTCTCAACGCCCTTCACTCTCCATTCATCCCTCAGACCCCATTTCCATTACGCGAGAATGCCGCTGTACCTGACACTGCGCGGACACCCCATGCACCGTTCACGGCCTTCGCATCGCAAATAAACCCTTTCGACTCGGCGCTTGCAGCAGCGCCGCGCCTCGATGAGACAGATAACCCACTTGCGCTTCTATACAACAACATACTTGGATTCATAGAACGCGATCTGAAGCGTATTATGGATGTTGCAGAACGCATTGGCGCGAGGATCGGCCAAGAGGCAGATGGCAAGGTTGACGGCGGGGCTAACGCAAAGGGGTTCGAGATCCTCGCCAATGTGGTATGGGCGGAGATCGCGCGTGCCCTCATGGACGAACTTGGCAGCTCGTTATTTGCCGCGGGGCGGCCGGATGAGTTCCGCAGAGTACGCGCGTTGTCCTAGACTTTTGACTCGGCTCACCACTCAGTTTGGAATGAACAGAATCACGAGACGACGCAGTCATTCATCCGCTCACTTCAGTACCTTGCACCATCTGCGCGTGCTACCCGGGCGATGGTTACACACCCTACGTTTCTGGCCTTCGAGCGGCGTTGGCAGCTGCCCGTGTATTTCCAACTGCGATGGAAAGAGATCGTGACACGCCTTGAAGACGGCTTGTCTACGAGTAGGGTTGAACCGGAATCAAGTTTAAAAAAAGGTTTGTCAGCCCCGTACCTTGAAGCGGGGATAGCGACGCTTATGCCGAAGTGTTGACGCGGGAATAGTCGATACTGGGCCGTTTGTAATGTCGTCGTCGGCGATGGTGTGGTCGGCAATGACAACCTGTTGGGACCGGAACGTCTACGTACCACAGCTCGCGCATCGTTTTTGGAAGCTTATGTTGCAGATACTAAGTCGATATCGTACATGGGTCGAGAGTGGCCTCCCACATCTCCCACTCGACCCCTCGAAGCCTCTACCTTTAGCCAACGAGAAGGTATCTCCTCACCACTCAGAATTTAGCCAACCACTGAATGTGCATAGCTTCTCACGCCGGGGGATACACCAAAGGCGATCTCCCGCGCGTCAACTCCTGCTCCACAGGCTGAAGGAAACTCTTCAGAGTCGACTGCTGCTGACGATGCGCTGTTGTGTCAATGCGCTTCCGTGATCGCCGATGTGAAATCACTGGAATCACAGACGTGGACACTATGGCATGAAGAAGTCGGTCCCATGCTATCGCCCTTGTTTGCCGAAGAGGACACTTCCTTAGTACAAGTTCAAGGAGAAGGTGCGTCTCTCCTTTTCCTCCATTGTACACATTCGATTCTTTAATGACCGCATGGCAGATGCCCTGCGAGCTGCTCTGCAGAATCTGACTGCTCTCATCCCACCACTCTCCTCTCAAGTCATAAACATTTTAACACGCCGCGCAAGTGACGCACTGCAGCCTGTGCGCTCCATGCCGCTCCAGTTCCGCGCCATGTCGAACAAGCGCCCGCCATCAGAACCGAGCTTCTTTATTGCGGGGGTGTTACGCCCGATTCGTGTATTTTTCGGGGTGGAGTCTGGCGGCGGTTCTGGCAGTTCTTTGAAGGAGGAACTCATGTGCCCCTACGCGGAAGCAGTTTTCGAGGCCGTAGCGCAGAAATACATGTTCTACGTGACAGCGATGCGCAAGAAGGAAGAGTCGCTGAGGAAGCTCAAGAAGGGGAAAAAGCCTGCGTTTTCGCTCTTTGGAGGAGCACCGAAGGAGGAGGATGGCCGCGATGAGGAGCGAATAAGGCAGCAGATGGTGCTCGATGTCGAGGCGTTTGGAAAAGATGCCGAGGCACTCGGCGTGGATGTGCAAGGCAGCTCAAGTTTCAGGTCTTTGCATGACTTGGCAATCGCGCCTCTGAATGACGGTGAGTTTTTTTTGATAGAATCCCTGTCGAAGCTCATCTCGACCCTACGTAAGAAACATCGGCACCTCCATGAGAGTACAGTAGCTCAGGGCTTTGTGCTATTGGCGTAATTTGTTGCTATTTACGGATATGCGGCATTTCGGGCGCTGAACATTGTAACTTAGCTTAGTGCCAGATTGCCAGATGCTGCACAGCTCACCGAAAGAGGCTTAGAACAGGCATGTCCGGCGGCTCGCTGATAAGGGTAAAAGATATCAGGATAATTGGTAGGCAAATTCCGGGCAAATATAGCACATCCCGAGAATCCTTGCAGATCCCTCTTTGCTTCGCTTCGGCTTCGGAAAAACAGCTTAGTGAGAGGTACGCAAAGAGGTGATATCTGAAAGATTGGGCCACTGCTTCATCCGCTATCATACAGTGCTGTATAGAAGGGCGTTGGGAGCCTAAGTTAGACTGGCAGCTTGCTGACACAGACTAGCTGAGGCACAGGCACAAGGACGTGTGGGCACTTTGACCGTAGTTGCCAGAAAAGTGTGCCTGACGCCTGACGGCTGATTCGTGAAGCCCGCTAAACAATAGGGGTACACGATGACTGAGCTGAGCCATCCGCCGTGAGTAAGTCATACGTTCGTAAGGTTCAGTGGTATATATCTGCGTCGTAAATACGTATCCGTGCCTGTAACATGGCAGTTGTGCTATGTGGCTGTACGGTCATATCTTCTTGACACTGATAGCACACGGCAGCGGGGCGACGCGGTGCACACAATTACACACATTGACATGACAGCTGATCCT
>QFEA01002201.1:4021-14518 GCA_003315975.1 Lactifluus echinatus
CTCTGTCGAGGCAGGGCTTGAAGTTGCCATTGTTGTGAGAATAATCTATCTCGATGACGGACGTAGATAGCCCGCAGCCAGGATCAATGGTGATAGGTGATAGCTTTCACAGAGAGAAGCACGTCTCATGACCTCGGTAAACGCGATGAGAAAGGCTCTTAGCAAATCTGCGCGCTTGCGCATTAAACATCTTTATCTCTAGTAGAGAGAGGACAGGACACAGCCCGGGATCTGGGTTTAACGGTGATAGATCGGGCCACGAAAGGGAGCTACAGTCGTCTCTCATATAAGGCATATACTCTGAAAAAGCATACTCTCTGATTTTCGTGAGTTCGTTCGCAGGGAAATAGAGAGTATAAGGCATACCTCCCTTGGGATAGGGCATAGCACGCTAGACCAAAAGGGCATACCAAATTTTATTGTATGTCTACGCGAAAAAAAGTTCATTGCTTCCTTTTCCATGCCTCAAAAGCCTCTGGAGATCCCTTAGAAAGGGTCTGGACAACCTCCAGAAAAAAGTCTCAGCCAAACAACGACCACCTGTGCAAGGGATTGGGGTTGGCAGGGATTTATGATTTATGGTGCGACCTTAAGATTACATAAGCATTCTTCTGTTTTTTTTTTTCTTCGATTATTGGGTACTAGACCCATGTAGCACTTCTAGTTCTACGCTTTCTTCTTTTGTTGTCACTACGCTTGCAAGGTTTAAGTGCACTTGTGACGTATGAGATGGGTCACCCCCACCCTGGGCATCTCAGGGGCACAAATATTATAGTGCTTGGGTGTTTCAGATCAGATTCGCCTAGAAAAATCCAGGGCCATGAAGGACACAACTATAACTAGATACTAGATACTTTGATTCTCGATAGACTGGATTGCTTAATTATCACCCCTTTTTTGCGCTTTTTTAGAGTAACTCTCAGATAAGTCATACCTTTGGCTGACTCCCGAGGGGGGTTATGCCTTATATGAGAGACGACTATGATAGTCTAGTCGTGAGATGTGTCTGTTCGGAACCGAGAAACTGGGATCCATGGGCCAGGATAGAATACGTGTCTTAACAAACATACATGTGACTAAATTGAAAACAAATAAAAAAACCACTCGGATCAGATCTACTCCGGTACTGCACTCGCAGGTCAGGTTATTCGGTCGAACGCAGGCCAATATCAAAAAGTACACGGACCTGGTGGGTGGTCTAACTCCGAGTCGTCCAAGTACCACGCAACTACAATCGTCGTTTTAGCACGAGAACACGTAAGTGTACGAGCCAAACTCACGACCCCCTTTTTTAATCTTCTCGTTGTACGTCTGGCCATCGCCGAGCCAGGCCAGTCGGTTCTTCGAGCTGTCGAGATACTCGTACTCATAGTCCTCCCATCGTGGGTGCATAAGTGTGCGCAAAGCGTGCAGGAGGGTTCCTCAATTACGTGCTCAGTAAGTCTCGGAGGTCATCATCGGCGCACCTGCCTGAGATCAATCATCTTACCTGGCCAGAGGGCGATCACACGGCCTTCAGCGTTCTTGTACCACGAACGACAAGGGTCACCGTATACCGTCTGTCAGAATGAGGCTATCCAAGTAAGTCACTTACTACCAGGAGGTGATGATGCGGCCACATGCCTTTGGGAAGAAAGCCTACGTATTGATGGCAACGCAGAGATCATGATCCGTAACCACAGAATGTAAAGAAAAAAGACGGACCTCCATGTACGTGCGCCAATCGACTACAGCGCCACGTTTAATCTCGATACTCTTCAGCCGCTCGCGTTGCAACTTTAATGTCGCGCTGATCGCATATGCAACCTGGCGCTCGAATACCGCTGGCAAAGAGCCACAACCAAACGAAGAGTTGGGTCCGCCACCGAGGAACAGGTTCGGGAAGCCGTCGACAGCAACAGAGAGATACGCCTCGGCGGCTTTGGCCCAGCGAGTATTCAGCGCTATGCCCCCGCGTCCGAGGATAGTGAAGGGGTAACGAAAGGATGAATCAAATCCCGTTGCACACAAAAGTATATCCAGGTCTTGCCTGCGTCCGTCCTCGAGCTGTATGCCCGTAGGTGTGACGCTAGCGATTGGGGTCGTTTCTAGCGTCGCCTGTGGTGGATAGCGTCTCAATGATTGCATAGGTAAATGCGTGTGTGGCGGGTCAACCCACATTTTCAGCGCATAGTGCCTCCAGGTAGCCAGGGCCAGGTGTCAGACGGCGACACAGCACCGCAAACTGCGGGAGGACTGCAAGAAGCCTCGGTTGGCCCATTCCATACCTACTCAGAAACTGAAACTTGACATACTTTTTTCTACGAGCTCAGGGCGTGAATCCAGCCGCCGTTCCATCTTTTCCTTGAAAAACGCGGCGGCAAACTTCTGCAAGTCTGAGTCCCGGAACATGCCCCGACATACCGACTAGAGACCGCTTGAGCGGGCGTGGTTCTGTCCCCGAGATTGTAGAGAACGACCTACGTTGAGTTCTGCTTCGAGCGTATACCGGACCTGCTTGTAATACTTTGTGTCCTTGAACCGCTCGCGGTCCTCGTCTGAATAGCGGTCTAGCAAAGTATCATGGAAACTTGTTTGTAAGAAACATGCAAACTTTGGACGGACTGAGCACCACATACAGTCTGTGCTTCCGGGATCTCGGCCGACAAGCTCAAGCAGCGTGTTGATGCAAAACGGCACGCCGACCCAGGTCCCAGAGCGTGCGTAGTTCACGATCGACCTGACCTTCGGCTGAAGCGTGGCCACAAGCTGGATCCCGGAAGAACCCTGGAGAATCTCCGGTCAGATGGCGCGCGGGTGAGCGAGACGGCGTAATTGCAAAAGAAGCTCTGCGGTGCAACTTGAAACGCACATTCCCCACGATTCCAACGGACTTGTCACTCCAGTCCTCCATTGCACCGCCCGCGACATCGACGTCGACGTCGACGTCCCATTGCGCGCTGTGCAGCAAGCGCCCCCGGAAGTCGTGCAGCCCGGGGATGTCGGGCCACACCCAGCGGTGCAGAATGCCGACCGCAAGGAAAAGTATGTCGGCGGTGTCGTCGATCTCTGTCTCCCCATTCTTGATGCGTAGGCGCCATTTTCCCGCCGCGTCGTCCCACTCGGCATGCTTGAGCTCGTGTTGCAGCTTGATGTAGCGCATGAGCTTGTACTTCTCGACGACGTGGTTGAGATAGGCCAGGATCTCTGATCCTGAGGCGTAGAAGCTTGACCAGTCTACCTGCAGTCGGCATCAGCAGATGGGAAGTGACGTCCGATGACAAGGACGCACATTGTCTTCGAAGCTATATTGGTACTGATTGTACGGAACTGATCAGTGAACAGTACACAGCACTCTGTGACGAGAAAACTTACAGTATGTATAGGTACGTCGCATACAAGTCCCTGTTAGTTATTAAAAGCCACGCGATCAGACGTTGTACGTGGACCGGTTGGTGAGACGCGCACCGGATACTTGTTCACAAACCAGGTGCCGCCGACGCCTTTTTCCTTTTCATAAACGGTGAGCTCAACGTTCGGAATCTTTTGCGCAAAGCTGTGGGGGGAGGGGGGGTTCAATCATGGACACGAAGGAGCATTATTATTCGCACCGAATCGCAGCGGCGATGCCGCAGAACCCAGCACCTATGCAGACGACCTTTATAGGCCGGTGCTCGTCCACCGAAAAGTCATCACTAGGCTGCCAGTGGTGGAAGCTATTGCCGTTGCTGCAGGTGCTCTTGACGCGCGCATCGGGGTCCATGGTTGCTGCAATTAATTCGTTGACTCTGCGTACATACAAACACGCATGTTGATTTATATATGACGGTGCGCGCGATCGTGATCGAGGTGGGTGGCGGTGATTATGGTGAACCAGTACAGTAGTGTAAGGGAGAGGGCTCGAGTTTCCATTTGCTTGCTGTGACTCTGACGAGAAGCGTTGCGATATTTCCCTGATGACTTGCCGTGATCAATACAGAACAGCCTTCAGGTTTTGATCGAGGCATTCTTCGATTCTCATACGTTTGCGGCACTTGGATGGATCTACTGATGTGCTGCACTGTGCTGTACATTTCGGTTGCCTTCAGTTGGGATACATGCACGCTCTCGGCCCAGTCAGCGACGTCGAACTGTAATGATGATGATGCTCGTATCCGTGTGAATGAACAGTGATGCCGGACCAATGTCAGCCATACCCGTGTTGGATGGAGAATTCCAGTCGAGGATCATCAAGGGTGACAGGCCTATTACTGTATGGTGTTTGTGCGGCGACGCCTCGACGATAACAATAACACTGTTGGACGATAAAGGTACCCGCAAAGAAAATAAAACCGTTATATCCAAATACAATTAATTGTTGAATTGTTGAAAGCTTGTATGACGTGAAGCACGGAAAACGCCAAGAAATTAACTTGAGTATTGTACAGTCTTGTATCAACTCTCAGCTGGTGGGTTGTCAAGTTACCTGAACGGTCGTTGGGAGAGCATCTAAATTACAGTATCGCCATGCCAATTGCAAGATGTACAGGGGTGGAAGAGACGTATTTACCTCTTGAAGTGGCATATCACATAACATATAACATATCATGATCTCACGCCGCCAAGTCTGACTCTGACTAAGCAATCAATTCGGGCTCTGTCTGAAACTGAAACACAAATACACCGATACACAGTAGAAACGGTGCACTTGCGCAATTTTTTTTCCCTCATCGTACCATGGGTCCTAGAATTTCCTGTCAGTCAGACGGCTTTTCCATTTTGGTGGCTCGCAGAGAGAAACGCGTCTCATGACTTTCGCCGCCCAATACGAATCAGAGCCAACAACCTGCATCTGCGAGTTTGTGTGTATGTCACACTGGCACGCCAGTGAGGCCCCGTCCCCGTAACCTTAGGAGGAGGAAGCTCGTGACGGCCAGCTACAACAACGTTACTGTGATCATCTCATGGGATAACCACTGGTAGAAGCTGCGATTAATAACGGCAACAATACAACAAAAACAAAGACGTGATACGTGGGCCTAGTGCGCAACCGATTCGGCATCACTCCGTTACTGCACGCACAAGTCAGTCAACTTAATTCGAACATAATCCTATGCCAAAAGCACACGTACCAGGAGGATAATCCAGCTCTGTGTCGTTCAAGTACCATGCGACTGTGAACATATCCCCATATCAGACCGATGGCGCTCAATGATGATAAAGAGATGGAAGATAAACGCACGGTCTTTACTCTTAGCCTTCTCGTTGTACGTCTGGCCGTCGCCGAGCCAGGCCAGCCGGTTCTCTGTATCGTCGAGGTGTTCGTACTCATAGTCCTCCCATCTCGGATGCGCGAGGGCGCGCAGCGCGTGGAGACAAGAACCTCATCCAAACGCCCAGTCAGCGCCGTCGTCGTCACTGCAGTCGCGGACTGTCTGTCATACCTGGCCACAGGCCGATCACGCGGCCTTCGGCATTCTTGTACCACGACCGACAAGAGTCAGTGTAGACCGTCTGCCAACGACACAACGACGCGGTCCATCCACATCTACGTCAGCCACGCGCTAAGCCATCGCTCGAAAGGGCGAGCAACGAACCTTTGGGAAAAACGCCTGTGCGGAGATGGAGGTGGAGATCGGCATCGTCAGCTATCATGCATGGAGCGGAGCAAAAACCCTATACGCAAACAGAGACACGGACCTCCATATATGCCCGCCAATCGTCCACGGCCGCACGCTTGACCTCGACGCTCTTCAGCCGCTCGCGCTGGAGCTTTGTCGTCGCGCCGATCGCGTACGCAATCTGGCGCTCGTACACCGCAAGCAGCGAGCCCGAGTTGAAGCCCGAGTTGGGTCCGCCGCCGAAAAACAGGTTCGGGAAGCCGTCGACGGCGATGGAGAGGTATGCCTCGGCGGCTCCGGCCCAGCGTGCATCCAGCGCCAAACCGCCACGTCCGACGACGGCAAAAGGGAAGCGGTAGGACGTATCGAAGCCGGTTGCGCACACGAGCACGTCTAGGTCTTGGGTGCGCCCATCCTCGAGCTTTATGCCTGCGGGGATGGCGCACGCGATCGGCGTCGTCTCGAGCGTCATCTGTGGGCGTGTCAACAGTCGTGTAGGCATGTATAAGCATAAGTGGGCCAAACTCGCGTTTTCGGCGCATAGGGCCTCCAGGTATCCAGGACCAGGTGTAAGACGACGACAGAGTGGGGCGAACTGCGGAAGTACTGCAAGAGTACCGCTAGACCCGGTACGTCCTTACGGATGAGAGGTGACTTGCTTACTTTTCTGTACGAGCTCGGGGCGTGGGGCAAGTCGGCCTTCCATACCTCCCTTGAGAAATGTAGCAGCGAACTTTTGCAAGTCTGAGTCTCGGAATGCGATCTGAGAAAACAACTAGAGGCTGCTTCAGAGGGATAATGTGTGATCCTTGAGATGGTACAACAGTGCGCACGTTGAGATCTGCTTCGAGTAACAGCCGGAATTCCTTGTAGTATTTTTGGTCCTTGAATCGTTCACGGTCCTTATCCGAATAGAGATCTTGCAAAGTGTCACGGCAACTGTGAAAAACATGTAACATTTGGTCGAGCACATACAGTCAGCGCTTCCCGGGTCTCGACCTACAAGCTCAAGTAACTTGTTGATGGCAAATGGCATCCCGATCCAGGTCCCTGAGCGCGCATAGTTCACGATCGACTTGACCTTCAGTTGGAGTGCGGCAACAAGTTGGATCGCTGAAGAACCCTGGAAAAGCTCCGGTCAAGTGGCACGAAGAAGGGTAACTTAAAGCGCAAGGAAGGTCCGCGCACGCACATTCCCCACGATTCCAATAGATTTATCGTTCCAGTCCTTAATGCCATCCTCCCATGCACCGTCCGTGACATCCCATTGCGCGCTGTGCAACAAACGCCCACGAAAGTCGTGCAGACCAGGAATGTCAGGCCACGACCAGCGGTGAAGAATGCCGACGGCAAGGAAAAGCACGTCGGCAGTGTCGTGAATCTCTGTCTCCCCATTCCTGATACGTAGGCGCCATTTTCCCACCGTGTGGTCCCATTCTGCGTGGGTGAGCTCGTGTTGCAATTTGATATAGCGCATGAGTTTATATTTGTCCACGACGCGATTGAGATATGCCAAGATCTCTGGTCCAGAGGCGTAGAAACTTGACCAATCTACCTGCAGTGGACATCAACATTAATTGTTGTTGTTGGGACTTGATGAAGAATGCACATTGTTCTCGAAGCTGTATTGATACTGGTAGTACGGTTAGATCCATGTACATATTGATTTGGGACAAGACAGCTTACACTATGAGAAGGTATGTCACATGCAAGCCCCTGTTTGGTGTTGAGGACGAGGCGAGGAAACCGAGGAAAGAGGAATACAAACTGGATACTTGTTAACGAACCAAGTGCCGCCGATACCCCTTTCCTTTTCGTAGACAGTCAAATCGACATTGGGCACCTTCTGCGTAAAGCTGCGAGGTGTCAGCTGATGAGTTGTATTAGAGAGATGTTCGTACCGAATCGCGGCGAGAATGCCACAGAAGCCGGCACCGATGCAGACGACCTTCATAGGACGGTACTCGTCCACGGCAAACTCGCCCCAGTGAAAGTTACCACTGGAAGACATGATTGATGTAAACCCGAACAATCACCTTCGCCTTGTTGTTTATAGGGCGGCGCATAATATCGCATATAGTCGCATATAGTAGCAATTTGTGTGAGAAATGAGTGACTGTGTGGCGGCCCGGAGCGTGGCTCGTCTGCTCACACTCACTTCTGGCTCTGGCTGGTACAACATTGCCATGTACCAGTCTCCGTCGCGTCCAAACTCGTCTTATTTTAACGAGCCCCACACAGGGCGGCCAGCAACGGATCCTACCCAACTCGACGAGCGTGCTCCGAGGCGATCTCACTTACAATCCCAGTATGATGCCGATGATGACTATCTCCCTGAAGACGAGCCCCGCCCATCTCGCCAGTCTCGTCCCTCCTCTCAGTTTCTACCCCCACCCCCACCCCCACCTCCGCATCAACAATATTCCCCTCAAACGCGGCCTCAGTACATCGACGATGACGGCACTCCTTCTCCCGAGCCCGACGACTTTTACCAGAGTGGCCAATCACCGTACAGGTCTGCCCCTAATCCTCCTCACTCAATCACCACCCAGTCCGTCCGCGCCCATTCCCCGCCCCCAGGTCCAATCCTCGACCAATCTCACCTAAGACCTGGAAAACAAGCGGCCCTCCTGTCTCACGAACGGACCCTCGAGCTCTACCGTGCAAATGCTAAAAAGACTCAAGACCCGGACATCCAGTTCGAATTTGCCGTCTTTATGGTCGACGCTTCCAAGACGCTCCCCATTCCCGAACTCACCCCGGCCAACGTCATTGACGTCGAAAAGGCGATTGAAAAACGCGAAGATCTGATAAAGGAGGCCACTTCGCTCCTCAAGCGCAATGCTGACCGCGGACACATGCCCTCCCAGTACTTTCTCGCCGACTGCTACGCGAACGGGATTGGGACCCACAAGAACCGCCAAGACTTTGACCGCGCCTTTCCCCTCTTCATTCTTGCTGCTAAGCATGGCCACCCGGATGCTGCATACCGCACCGGTACATGCTGTGAGAACGGGTGGGGCTGCCGGAGGGAATCCGCCAAGGCGGTTCAATTTTACCGCAAAGCCGCGGCGTCTTCCCATCCTGGTGCGCTTTACCGGCTCGGCCTCGCCGAATTGAACGGAGAACTCGGCCTATCAAAGCGGCCGAAGGAAGGTGTCAAGTGGCTCAAGCGCTCTGCAGAGCACGCTACTGCGGAGTTTCCTCATGCGATCCATGAACTCGCCCTCCTCCACGAACGAGGCATCGACAATGTCGTGTTTGTTGACTATGAGTATTCTGCAGAGCTCCTTGCACAAGCGGCGGAGCTTGGCTACGCCCCCAGTGCATACCGTCTCGGCGAGTGCTACGAATATGGAAAGATGGGCTGTCCGCAAGACCCCGCGCTCTCCATTCATTACTACGTATGTCATGCGTCATAATGCCCCAATTCATATCCGTTCCCACCAGCTGACTTCTACGCAGAACATTGCCGCACAGCAGAATCACCGCGACGCGTGTTTTGCACTGACTGCTTGGTATCTTGTCGGTTCCCCCGGCGTACTTCCACAATCCGACACCGAGGCATTCCTCTGGGCAAAGCGGGCGGCGGATGGGGGACTCGCCAAGGCCATGTACGTCGTCGGGTACTTTTACGAGGTCGGCATTGGGACGCCACCACGTCAACAGGAGTACGTTTCACTTACTTAAAAGAGGTGGCTTTGGTTATTAATGAATGTGCATCGTGCACGGCTTTGCGATCACATCACAGGTCTACCGCGATGTACAAGAAGGCTGCGGAGCTTGGCGACAGGCGTGCGTCGGAGCGTCTGCGGGGGGGATCCGCTGCTGGTCCGATTGCCACGGAAGAGATTGTTCAACGGGATCGGAACAGTGGAGACGGCGGCGATGTGCCACGCGGAAAGGACAAGGATTGTGTCATCATGTAGGTAGAGTGTCTATAACAGGTCCCTTTGGGGTGGACCTGGTCTATCTGGTGGGGAGAACGACACACGTGCGCAGGTGCAGGCGCGTGTGGGAGGAAAAGGTACATTTTTTTGATCGCATCCCTATGGACCAAGTTACAGTACACGTTTGGACCTTCCTTTTTCTATTTCATTTCACGTCTACTATCTTTTTTTAGTTGAGACGGCGAGCAAGTTCGTGATGGGTTAGGTTAATGTCTAGTCTAACTTATTAGAGCCGCTTGTGGACTCTCCTCTCTCGTCTTGCTACTTCATTTAGTCGCACCAATCGCACTACCACCACACATATACGTCTGTATACACGCATACCTTACCCAACCCTTCGCACCCACGTACAGTACAACCAGTAGCCATAAGACCGCTCACTTTAACAACACCAATACCATCGTTTGCTCCTCGTTCCGTCTGTGCTTTGGTGCCGCGTGCCACAATCACCCACCACTCCGTCCTACTCGTCCGCCGCCGCCGCCACTGCTCCCTCCCCACGGCGTCGGACTCTCCTCGACGCGTCCCGCCCGCGCTAGTTGCGCACCAATCCCAAGCGTATCTTGCAACAGGTCCTCACCAAGCATGCGCAGCCGCGACTGCGACTGCATCGCCAAACGCTCGGCCGGCCGCGCGCCGAACACCGTCTCGATCTCCCCCGGCGGTACATGCTCACCCTCGCCATCGAGAGAATCAAACGAGTCGTCAAAGTCCCCCGCCGCACCACCCATCGCCGCTTCGTCCGCTCCGGAGAGCCCGCGCGCGAAGGGGTGCACGGGCGCGAGCGCCGCTGCGTCGGCGTCGGCGTCTGCATCGAGCGAGTCGTCGGCGTCGTCGTCGTCGTCTGGCTGGTCGGCATAATCGTGTAGCCCGCGTTGGCGCGAGGCGAGTAGGAACGCTGCGCTTGGGTGCGCGGTGTTGTGTAGTGAGTCGTCGCCTGAGGATGAAAAGGTCGATGTTGATGTGGA
>QFEA01002205.1:0-15660 GCA_003315975.1 Lactifluus echinatus
ACAGTTGCAGTTCGTAGCATTTTCAGAAACGGCACTCATTCTCTCGCTCGACCTACCATCTCTGCAACACTTACGACCTCCAGACTGGCTGGGTGAGTTGGCCTCAGGCGCCTTTATCCGAACATGTCTTGACACTATCTTCCAGCCGTGCATATAGGTCCGTAGTGGCTCCCGAGCCGTCCAAAGTCATTTTTTAGAACGCACTTATTCTTACTCACCAGCACCAGCACCATGCACGACAATGACCCGGAGGTGAGTAGCTCTCATCCTCATAGACTCGACACTGATAAGCGGTCTGTGCAGGTTTTGGAGCGCGAGAAACGCCGTAACTTGGCCCGCCAACCCTATCAAACTTCCTCGCCTTTAAATCACTCTCCGGGATGGAACGAACATCTGGCTTCATCCTCAGAGGCCAACGTCAAGGTATCTTACCCTGCCAGAATCTGTATTGTCTCCTGTATTCTTATGTCGAACCATCGTGCTGCAGGCCGATCAAGACACAAGTTCCGTTCACGACCTCGCTGCTCGCACCGTAGCCCATCTCAAAGCAAGGGACTCACAAGACGAAAACATGGCGGCTAGGTACGACCGGGATGAGGTTTCCGGTCCACTCCGATCAGCACAGGGCATGGATAGTGTCGTTGACATTGATGACGCTTTTGAAGAGGAGGTCAAGGAACAGGAAGGCGCTTGGACGCACAAGGTTAAACGCGAGCATCTCGAGCGAACCAAGGTGAGACCATTTGCATTTAGTTTTGTCGTGGTGTTCAAGTCATCTCTTCATTATCTCAGACCCGGCTTGCTTAAAGATCGAGGAAGCCCCGACCGCCAGTAAATCCCGCCTCTTATCGAAAATTGTAGGGTCTTGGTGGATTCCCTGCTCCCCAGTCTATCTCCAATGATCGAACCGAATCCGCTGTACGCATATTATACGAGTGCATTCACTCCGACCGCAACCGCCTCACAACCTAATCCTCTGCGCTTCTCGCTAGTCACCGGCGTGGGAATTCGAAAGGACGCGTTCTACGTCCGCTTTATTTCAGTATCTAGTCTTCTTCCCTCTTTTTGTAAACAAAGTCCATTCCACGTAAATAAAAAAAAGGAACTCGGAACAAATCATGACATCGTGCGTTGGGTTGACGAGGATAGCACTGGGACAGTGGCACCTCTACGGCTGCCTCAAAGGTAATAGCTGTGCCACAGTGACCACTTCTATGACATGCTGGATAGAGGACCGGGAGCGGGTCATTTTCAGGAGACAGGTATATTGGGGGGAGGGGAGGCGGTTGAGGCTACAGGAGGTAGTTGGGTCGTGCTGTATGTACAATACGCGGGTGCAGCGTGCGAAGTGTTTACTATCCCAGATAATCATCAATCATGGATTCACATTCACATACAAGAGAGGGATACGTTACCAAAAAGTAGTCCGGGACGCGCCGTGAAACCAGCGGCTCGCCAGCTCGTGGAGCGGGATCAAACTGTAAGCTGAAGTTTCGGTTTCTATCAGTCAGACGAACGCTCACGGCTAGAGAAAAAAGGGGTTGACGAACAAGCTGTATGATAATTTTTCGTCGATCTCCATGATTGCGGCCTGATTTCCGCAACGGTAGCAATAGTTTGGAGCGCTGAAAATCGTCACGACATTCCGATCCTGTCCCCAGTTGTACCCTGTGCCCCATATAGGTCTTTCAGATTGAACCCGATAAAATCGCATTTGGAACGCAAGAATCCCACGCACCCTCCATGACAAGCTGGTGTGCACGCGCCACGAGTGTCAGGCCGTTATTGTGGTTGAACGCCTCCGAGATGTCTTGGCCAAAGGTGTACCCTGCCCCTCGCGGCGAGATACCCCATCCGCAGCGATCGTCCGGGTCGGACCAGAGCAGGTCACACATAGGTCCTTCGTGAGGTACTTCTTGTACGCGGTCGATAGCGCGTACGTGATCGAGGGTGTCGATCGAGGGTGAGAGACCTCCATGAAGGCAGAATATCTGTCACAAGAATGGCGTTAGGGCGTCATCCTATCGTGGCATTGACTATAGATCTCGAAAAAACAGAACTGTACAATCGGGGACAACGCGGAGAGGAGGCACAGCAGATGGTAAAGAACGGACACGTACTTGGTTTTCGATGAGGGCAGTGAGGGGAAGGAAATCGAACAGGTCCGTAAAGTACCGCCACACGTTGGCATTTCCGTACTTGCGTAGGCACTCGTCGTAAAAGCCGTACACTTGCGTGATCTGTCTGCTCTCGTGATTTCCGCGAAGAATCGTCACACGATCGCGGTAGCGCAGCTTCATTGCGACAAGGAGGGTGACCGTCTCGACAGAGTAATAGCCGCGGTCTACATAGTCTCCCATAAAAAGATAATTGGTGTCGGGTGAGTTTCCGCCGATACGGAAAAGCTCTGAAAGATCGTGCTATAGGTCGGGTTGGAAGAAAAGATACGTAAGAGGAGGTAATAGATTGATCACAGCGGCAAGGCGAAGCATCTGGATGGCAGATAATATCGAGCAAGAGGGATTACGCACGAATTGGCCGTGGATGTCACCGCAAACGGTAACAGGACACCTCACAGGTTGCACATTTGATTCTTCCATCAAGATTTCTCTTGTCTGTGAACATGGAGACAACAGACGACGTAAAGAAAAGAGGCCGAATAAGAGGCGGGCCGTTATCGACGATATAGAACGCAGCGCACCTTGTCGCATAGCTTTTTTACATCGGCTTCTGAAAGTTGTTTGCACTGGCTGAGCTGCTGAATCCATCCGTCGACTTCGCGTTCCATGTTAGGCGTAGCGGTTTGAAGTATATCTGAGTACGACGAGAACGGAGCACTTGGCCAGTCCTCAGTCCTCCGAGTCACGCCCCGTCACTGTCACGCGGTCTACCTCAGCCTCAGCTCAGCAACTTGGTGAAAGAACAGATGGCCGAACATCAAGCTGTATACGCTACCGACGAGGTCTATTTCCCGCTATCTCAATAAATCATATGCAGAGCTGACTTGTATACTTGCAGTACGGCCGTCCATTCATTATCCTCAGGGAACAGGCCAGGAAGACCCGTGCACACGGCCTCGAAGCGATCAAGGTCAGGACGCGTCATTTCTTCTTCATGTACGCGTGCAAACGTTTTACAGTCGCACATCTTGGCCGCCAAAACGGTGGCTAATATTATCCGCACATCTCTTGGCCCGAGGGGTCGGTTTCTCGTCATCTATCCAAGTCACTCATTCATCCACTTACAGGTCTTGATAAAATTCTCATCTCACCCGATGGAGAGATCACCGTCACGAATGACGGGGCAACCATCCTAAGTCAAATGGAAGTGGAGCATCAGATCGCAAAACTCTTGGTACAGCTTTCGCGAAGTCAGGACGATGAGGTCGGTGATGGCACCACTGGTGTCGTTGGTACGTCCATCGTCTGCCTCACGCAGGGTTATCTTTAATGTCTCCCATGCCCACCAGTTCTTGCTGGAGCTCTGTTAGAGCAGAGCGAATCCCTCCTTGATCGTGGTATTCACCCCATTCGCATTGCAGACGGCTTCGATCGGGCATGCACGATCGCAGTGAACAACCTCGAACGAATAGCAGACACGATCGAGTACAGCAAGACCCACACAGAAAATCTTCTCAAAACCGCCATGACCAGTCTGGGGAGCAAAATGTTCGCCCGAAGGTCCCCTGTTCTGTCCCACGACGTTGACTGATTATGTCATTCGCGCAGTGTATCGAAAGAACACCAACAATTTGCGCAAATTGCCGTGGATGCAGTGTTACAGGTCGCTGACCTGGAACGCAAGGACGTCTTGTTTGATCTCATCAAGGTCGATGGCAAAGTCGGCGGATCCCTTGCAGACACGCAACTGATCAAGGGTGTGCTTATCGACAAGGATATGTCGCACCCACAGATGCCGAGTAGAGTAGAGGATGCTCGCATCGCTATTCTCACCTGTCCGTTCGAGCCTCCGAGGCCCAAGACGAAGCATAAGCTCGATATTACAAGCGTCGAGGAGTTCAAAAAGCTGCAGAGCTACGAAAAGGAGAAATTCTTGGATATGATCAAGCGTGTACAGGACTCGGGTGCAAACCTCGTCATTTGCCAGTGGGGTTTCGATGATGAAGCAAATCACTTGTTAATGCAGAATGACCTCCCGGCCGTTCGATGGGTCGGCGGCCCTGAAATTGAGGTGAATGCTTATTATAATTCTATATTAGTCATTAACGCTTGACACTGTACTCTCAGTTGATTGCAATCGCCACCGAGGGCCGCATTGTTCCCCGATTCGAGGATCTGACACCACAGAAGCTCGGGAAAGCGGGAATCGTCCGGGAAGTCACGTTTGGGACCACGCGAGATAAGATGATGGTCATCGAGGAATGTGCTAACACCCGCGCTGTGACTATCTTTGTTCGTGGGAGTAACAAAATGGTACGCAGCTCTTGTCACGCAAATTTTCCTTCAGCCATTAACCGCGCGACTCAGATTGTCGATGAGGCGAAACGTGCTTTGCACGATGCTATCTGCGCAGTTCGCAACCTCATCAAGGATAATCGCGTTGTATATGGTGGCGGTGCTGCGGACATCAGCTCGTCGATAGCCGTGCAAAAGGCTGCGGACGAGATTCCGTCGATTGAGCAATATGCCATGCGCGCCTTTGCGTCCGCGTTAGACTCTGTACCGCTAGCACTGGCAGAAAACAGTGGGCTTTCCCCGATTGAGACGCTTGCGGAGGTAAAGAGTCGTCAAGTGAAGGAGAGTGACTCGAAACTTGGCATTGACTGCAATGGGCGAGGGAACAACGGTACGCCTCGTCTCCCTGGCTAGGAAAGCGCGTTGCTTGATAAGTTTTGTCACAGATATGAAGGATCAGTTTGTGTACGACCCACTTATCTCTAAACGACAGCAATACCTGCTCGCGACACAGGTAAGTATCACTTTCTTTGTTCTCCGGCCTGTCGAACTCATTCTTGGATTCGCAGCTGGTTCGTGCGGTCTTGAAAATAGGTCTGTCCTTAGCGTCTTCTCGTCGTCCCAACGCTCATCTCTATTTCCCTAGATGATGTCATCGTTGCGGGGCAAGCAGAGTAGGGCATTTGTATGATATAAATAAGAATGCAATAATCACATATCCTTTAACCGGGTCCTACATTGAGTTTCGCCAGTATGAATCATCTGCAAACCGGACATTGACCCGAACTGCATTAGCAAAAGAGCATGCACTTGCACTTAATTTGGCTGTCTGATTTGCTTGCGCGGGCGATAATCCGTCCCTATTCACGCATGGTTCCATGTGGCGGAGAAGAGAGCATCACGGCACACAACATTCACCAGTGTTAGTTCCAGATCCCTGATATATGCGTACGTCGTGATGCTAGCTCGATTTCTTCTGCAGATGCATGCAATGCATGTCCCTCACGTCAGGTTGGTGTGTGAGAAGGCATTTCAAGGGAAGCGAGGTCGGTGCTCGAGAGCGTTATAAACCCTCTTTGGATGACGAGAGAGGTATCACGCTAGCCCAAGTCTCGATGTTTCCCATGACGAAGATGAATGACCGCCTGACCATAGGAACGTTTGGGATGTAAAAAAAGGTGATAAAATATTGCATTCTCATTTTGACCTGTTTGGGTTCCTCGTTGGAAATCGGATCTCAGAGACTTTCTCTCAAAGCCGATAGCCCACTACGGAGCGAAATAGAGTTGAAAGAAGTAGCGATCTTTCGTTTAAGGGACCGACAACGGACGACCAACCCTATTGCTTCGCCAGAAAATGGAAGTACAAAGCGGCCGTATAGCTTACGATAACATTCAATCAACACTGCCATCCTGACCCAACCACAGAGGATAACGAGATTGTACTCCCCGCGCACGGGAGCTGTGTTCTCCGTCATGTGTCCATCCCAAGTTGCTCAGAGACTAGCGAACTTGTCCGTAGCCTGACACCCAAAATGAATTTTCAAAGGAAGGGAAAAGCAGCTCGAGAGTAACTCACCTCGATCAAAAGCTTTGTAGTCCCCAGCTCACGAGAGGAGTGGCCAGCATCTGGGACGAAGCGCAATGTGACCTCGGGCCACACCTTCTTCAATGCCCACGCCGTCGTCGGCTATTTGAGGAGCAGTGGGTGAGATGAACAAGAATCGATAAGGAATAATCGAAATTGTCTGGGCATACCGGGCATACAACGTCATAACGCCCTTGCACGACTATTGTCGGTATATGGCGGCTGTACATGATTTAAACACTCTTGGTCGCACCAGCAATGCAAGATACCCACATCTTATCGATCGCTTGGGTTTCTAGTAGTTGGCCTTCTCGCATGAAGCCTTCGTTGACAAAGTAATGGTTCTCGATGCGGGCGAACGCACTGAAAGATAAATACGGCGGGTCGATCGTGAATGATGTGAGGGCAGTTTGACACGAGGAGACGCACTTCGCCCAGTCATCCTTCTCCGCTGCGGCAACTTGGGCGGGATCGATATAAAGTTTCGAAGTCGACATTCTGCAAGTACGTGTCAGCGCCATCTAAATAGCCAGTACGGCGACCTACTCCCACTTGGACCAGGCCCTCGCTGCTCTCAGCCTGGTTTCATCGTTCGTCGAGCTCAGCTGTGCATGGTAAGCAGTGATCAAATCTCCTCGCTCTTGCTCCGGTATAGGTGCCAGGTACTCCTCCCTAATTAACTAATGGTCAGGGGGGAAGAATGATAACAACAAATCTTGTGGGCATACCAAGCGTCGGGGAAGAGGTGAGATGCGCCGTCTTGGTAGAACCACCTCAATTCACTACATCGGATTAGTGCTTGTGTATCAGCGTTTCGAGTTTTGGCTCACCTCTTTCTGAGGGTGAATATCCCACTACAGGCAAACTTGGGTCAGGGCAGGTAATGAGACGGGCTGGTGAACAAACCGTAGGACCAGGGTCTTGACACGGTCCGGATGGGACTTGAAGGGCAATCGTCAACGCGGCGAACACAGGCGTATTAAAAGGTCACTTGCTTGCGCATAAGCCAGGGCAAGTGTGGAGCCCTACACAGATGGTATGGGCGTCAGAGGAATGATATGAGGACCGTAAAGCAATCGTACCCAAGATCCCCCGAAGACATGCCATTTCTCTATCTTGAGATGTTCACGAAGACGTTCAATATCCTTTACCAGATCCCAGGTCGTATTCTCTTCGAGACAAGCACTCCTACATATACGTACAACGTCGCTTAAATAATCATGTTGGATGTCAGTTACAGTTGCCCACGCACGGCGTAGACTTTCCGGATCCTCGCTGATCCAAGAAAATCACCTACAAAAGAACGGGGTACGCTAAATAAACGGACTAGGTGGAAGGTTATCGGCGAGAGTCACCTTGTACTTGGTAGGATTGAAGAAGCCGCGATCTTTCTCATCACAACCTCCGCCAGGACCACCTCCATGAGGGGTTGAGCCAAACAACCTATTTTCCGAAAAGAGGAGTGGCAGATATCTCACCGTGAAGGAAGACGACTGCTCGATAATCATTAGCCAATGAGACTCACGATGATTGGGATAGACAAAACGCCGGTAGCCCACAACACTGCACGCACCTGGCGTTCCATCTCTATTCCCTGAGACCTCATAGCTGTCCTCCGCGTCAAGCAAGCCAGCTCAAAAAAGTCCGAAACAAGAACACAGTACTGACTGCAGGGTATGGATATCGGAAACCTTGAGTTTCCCGGTTTCAAAGGGCGAAGAGTACGAGTAAACCATCGTTGAGGATCGCGATATGGCGTTGAAGTTGCAACGTAGATTCCTTGCAGAGGATTGGCCGGGAGAGACCTGGGATGCCAGCTAGATCCACGGTTGATTCTATCACTCGCGCTCGCACTAATCTGTCAATCCGTCATCCGTCCGAACCTGAACTGCCTTATGCAGCCACTGCTACCTGGCACCGCCGCCGTGCATTATGATTTCATTCAAACAACTCAAACTCGAACCACCATCGGCTCCACACCATGCCACGAGAGCCTCCGCTCAGCAGCAATAAGTAAAAAGGTTATTTTCCCGGCTCAGCCCATAACTTCCACAACCAGTCCTGGAGGCCCACGATACTGCCACAGCTTGTGATAGTGCACAGGACTCCCCTCAGGGGTTTAAATGCATGTGTTGCGAAGCCGGTGTCATGACCTCTTTTGATTTGATAGCCAGTGCAGGCGGGACGCAGTGGACTGGACAACGGTGATGGGAACTTAGGGGCGTGTCTCTGACTATCTCTGTCCGCGCCGTCCCGCCTGTCTCATTCGATTTTCCCTTCCGGAATGTCCTTGACTTGTAATATCACGGCATCGGAATCTGCCAATTCACTATCTGCCTATCATATTCATTTGGCGTAAATCTCGCACAGGCAAGCCTTTTCGCCGCGGACAGAGAGGTTATTACAGGACGCTTTCCAGAGACACCTCAGACCGCTGGTGCTTTCCTCTGCTCGGAGTATACTCGCATTCTAGACTCAGGAAACGTTTTCCAGTTATGCTTCAATCAGCGAATAACGGAGCACCTCGACGAGTGATACCGTCGTCCCGTGATCATACTTGTCTAGTTCGTCATGTCCTGCCGACAACCGCACAACCGCTGCGCCTTGTCGATTGTCGTAGTTGAAGATGCTCAACAACTGTTTTTGACAGTCTGCCAACCAATTTGGTCGAGCAAGTTGTCGCAAGACGGACAATCAGTCATGTACTTGGCTCTATTCCTTCATACACTTCCGTTTCATCACTATATAATAAAAAATCAAAAATAACAACATTAGAATGACTTGTTCGGGCTCCAGTCCTCCAAATACACTCAAGCCCCATTCTTCACCGCCTGCCAAGAAGGCCTAGAAGATATGTCATTCCACCACCTGTATTTATGCGTTAATGATTTGAGAAGCCGTTGCACGGGAGAATGCTCACCTCTGGACATTAGGACGTGTTTCTAAACTTACTAACTGGAGCTGGTCAATGATGATGTTACCGTACGGCAGATGGAATAGATCTGCAAGGGTAACCTCCTACAGCCAGTGAGGACCGTCAGTATCGAGCAATTGACATTCGTGTTTCTCTCTGCGACGCACATCATCGGCCAGGTACTTTTTCCCGTCCAAGAAGGCCTCGTATCCGTCGAGCCTCGTTTCGAGGGTAGCGATGAGCTCATTGGCGAGCTCCTCATTTGGAGTCAGGCCCATCATGCCTTTGAACACCTTCTCCATGGCGATGCTGCTCACGAGCGGCTCAAACTGGGCGTACTCGATGCTTGCTGCCTGCTCGAACTTCACGAGGGCCCATGGCTCCGTGGGGATCAGCTCTGGGCCGGTTCCGAGAGTCGCGAGGTAGCGTGCGATAGCGCGCGATTCGAACAACTCGGATCCATCCTCTAGCTACTCATCGGATACCACACCATTATTAGACCTCGAAGTTTTGGCGTTGTGAGTGTATGAGAGGAGAGAGGACGTACGACGACGTACGGCACCTGGCCGAATGGCTGGTGCTGCAGGAATGCTGGCTGCTTGTGCTCGCCCAGGGCGGGATCAATGGGGACGAGCTCGTAAGGGATGTTACGTTCTTTCGCTATAAGCGCTACGCGGCGCACGGCAGCGGAAAAGGAGAATCCGTAAAGTTTGAATGCCATGATGAACTACGAGGACGCAGTGGGTGTAATTCTCGCGGTGAGAGTATACCTCACCCACCACGATTCTTGTACCCGTTTTTATGAGAAATAGTTGCTTTTTAGGGGGTGACAAATTTTGCATCAAGAAGTTCAGCTTCCAAGCAACAGGTGACCTTCACCGTAGTTCTCAGCGACGTGTATGAAATACGGGATACATTACAATTACATGAAGGGAATGAGTAATCATTATCGAGGCATGTGTTAAGGAATTGTATGGGTCATGGGTCATGGGTCTAGTAGTTAGATTCTACTACCATCGCCCTCACCACTTCGCTTCGACCATCATTAAATGGCTCCCTTCATCCAAACAGTCAACCATCTGTACTGTATCTGTTCTCAAATATGAGTTGCATGTACAGATACTAGAGAGTGAATATAATCAGATAGGTTTATAAAGGGTGTTTATAGATTAATATGAGTAGCCTTGAAGGTGGGACCCGAGAGGTGTAAGAGTGGATATGAAGTACTAGCTAGGATGACCAACCATAGATAAGCATAAGAAACTAGGTGTGAGAGAACCTGTGGATGTGGATGCTGCCGCGCTTGGAAGATGAAGACGGTGACGTGCTCGCCCATGATTCGTTTGCTAAATTGTGATTGTGATTGTGACAGATGATGCACATGTATAACCTACCTCTACTTACCCGTTTTATCATAAATGATCAAGATCATCAGCATGAGACGCCGACGATCGGGTCTAGGCCACATGACATCTGCGTTTTCCCGCAAGAGTAGTAAAGGTAGTACAGTCAATGGTGTTGCATATCTCGGGTTCCACGTGATTACCACGATGCGCGTGACTCATAACGCTCTCGGCCAAAGCCCCACTATCAACCCACTGACCTGCGGTAACAGCAACACTGTTCTGAAAAAAATAAGTCCTTTCCTCAGATGTTCCCTCGGCTGTAACCGTATAGCTAGCAAATCGACGTCTCTGAAACACTTATGCTTGGTCTATACTGTATCTCAGTGACTCGAACTGTTGCTGACAACGGAATACCGTTCATAATGCTGCTCAGTTACGGGGGAGATAGCCATAGCTTAGGTCCTTAGATTCATCAAAATAACTCTCCACCATCAACCTTGCAGGCCTGTGATACCCCATAGCTATTTGATAGTGTGCAAGCCTCCATGTTGTGGTCTCAAGGATTCAAATTCTCATGCCCTGGCATGTATTGTCTCACTGCGCCGACACCGTCAATCCACTATCGACCCATCACATTCATTTTGTTTGAACCTTCCACGGAGAAGTCTTGCCGCTGACACAGGACTTATCACGACATCGAAGCACTCTTTCCTACCACGCCTCAACGGAAAGCGGATAAGATCACGAGGAGTGATGCCGTCGAAGAGACGTCGTCTAATTCGCTATGCCCTGCGGACAACTGCACAGTTGCTGCTCGGAGCGATTATCGCCCTTGAAGAATATGTGCAACATATACGACCAATCTATTTCAAGTTTTCGAGCAATTGACACACATTCTTCTCAACGACGGACATCACCAGATAGGTACGTTTACCTGCCCTTAATGGCCTCATAACCGGTTTTACTTTTCAAATTGAGGAGCTCCCTGACGATGCTCCTTATTCGGCGGCAGGTCGAGGGTGTTCTGAAACACCATTTTCATGGCGATGCCACTCACGAGTAGGTTAAAATAAGCATTCCGCCTGCTCGAAACTTGCGCGCGCTCTGCGCTTGGTGGGGTGCAGCCCTGGACCGTATCCGAGTGTCGCGATGAAGCACGCGGCTCGAACGGCTGGAATGAGCGAGAGGAGGGAGGGGAGGGAACCGCACGACGACGTCCCTGCCTAGACGAATGGCTGATGCTAGAGGTTCACAGGCTGGGCTAGTGCGCGCCACGATAAGGTCGTCAGGCGTCAGAGATGCGCTGATAAAGGCTGTCGGTTGGGCTCTTTCGCTATACCAACTATCAGTGACCCCTCCTTCGAACGCACCCCTCGTTCCATCACTCGGTGTACCGCTACCACGGATTTTGCGTGGGAAGTAGAGCTCCATCTTCAGGAGACTGTATCTGGTATCCAGTCTTAAGAAGCGAAGCCATGTCAATATGGGTGAGTAGAGAAAAAATAAATATACGAAATCATGATAAGTTATGATGGCAGAGGTCGCATCTCGGACGAAATCCAAGGCAGACCTGTCAGCTCCAGCCATCGGGGCTGGTCTCGTTGCACGTCTTCATAGCAACTTTTTTAAGGGGGGGACAACAGATTTTGCATTAATAAGCTTCAGCGGCCTACATCGATCGGTGGCACTTCTGACAACAGCACGTACAGCACTCACAACGCATTCGGATGTGTAGAGCTTCCCAGTGCTGCAGTCCATCGTCGGACTTTTCAGTCAGCCACATCAAAGGAACGAGTAGTGATTGCTCTGCTAGGCAAATCTGAGATGTGGGTGTAAGGAATGGTATGATACGACAGTCCAGACTCTATTCCGACCGCATACACCGTGGCAGCATGCCACTCAAGTGCTAAATTGCGGTGGCAGGGGTAACAACATCAGCTTCTACTTCTAGTGGTGCATCAACTTCGGGTTCTGTGCTACTGGGAGGAACCTGAAGGTCTTGAACGTGGTCTGCCGCAGCCGCCAACGGCTCGGCGGGAGGAGGCAGCTCCTGTGCTGTGGCGACTTCAGGTTGCGGTTGACTTTCGTCCGTGGTGGCACTAGCGTCAGGTTGGGCCTCTACCTCAGGCTCAACCTCAGGCACGGGTTTAGTCTCCAATACCGCCACCGCCGGCTCGGTATCAACGTCTTCGGACTTGTAATCCCACTCGTTGCAGCCAACGCGTGCGCCGAGCTTCCGCCAGCGCGCCATCTGCTTCGCTCTGATCTCGGTGCACATCTGCACGAGATGCGGCCAGTACTTTTCGTGGTCCCACACGAAATTGCGTGCACCACCCCAGCCGCCTTCTTTGACGAGCTCGTCGGCCGTGAAGAGCCCATCTTCGATCGGCTTGGGGTTGAATTTCATCTTGTTCCGCGTGACGGGATCGATTAACGGGCTGATCAACTTGAAGAACGCGTGGATTAGGAAGGGGACATTCAGGATCAGTGCGGCGGCCAGGCGCTCGGGGTAGTGCGTCTGGAGGATATTCAAGACCTGACAGATTTAGACAAGCCAAAGTAAGCAAACGCCGCCCGCGCGCTTTGTCACTGGCAAAAGCCGCAAAACAAATGAGTGCCAACCGATTTCGACGTGGAGAGCGACGGGTTCTTAGCCCTGTCAGCAAAATTGATCATCAACACGATAGACCTATAACAGGTTAGGTTACTATCTCCACGTTTTTTTTTACAAGAGGGCTCAACCTACTCGACGCCAGGACCAGCAAGATCAAGTGCGCGCTCCAGCATCCAGAATGCAAACTGTATCTGACGAGGAGACTCCTCGGTATTCTGCCGGCTCGGAACCATGTACAGAGCAGGCCTGCGCTGCGTGTCATAACCAAAGACGAACTCCTTTCCCGTGACCGCCTTTGAGAAAAAGCGAGTTTAAACCATGTACAATCAAACGAACGCCTTGTCGTGACTCACTCACCTCAGGCTCGACCTTCTCCGGCGTGAGATTGTAGATGCCAAATTCACGCCTGAATCTGAGCGTGGCCTCAAGCCTCTCAATGGCCGCCTTGGCGGAGCTCCACTTGGTAGCACGAAGGTACCTTCATTCGGCGCCAAAGAGCATACCACGTCTTTTAACACGCCATGACTCGAGAACGGATTGAACCGAGGACACCTTACCGCAACAGACAGTCATTAGACTGCAGCGGAGGTCACAAGCCAAAAAAAAAAACCGATCAATATCCCTAATCCACCATGAAAAGGAAAAAGGGAAAGGGGAGAGAGCGCGTGCGCATGAGACGCGAACGTGACGTACAAGCCAAAACCTCTCCTCCTCCATTAGTTTACCGCTGCGGACACCGGGTATCCTATACGCGTCGTTCTGGAAGTAAGCCAGCACCTCCTTGTGCATCACCGCCTGCGCGGGAGTCAACAGGCTGGCTGCCGCGGAGGGCTTCTTCTCGCTCGGCCCTGGGCCTGGTGGCGGCGGCGGGTACGCGAGATAGTCCACTGCGTCCGCTCTCTTGAGGTTTGTGCCTGCGTCCCCGTTTTCGGACTTGACGGTGGTGACGGAGACGGAGATGGGGTCCGAGGGTAACATGGTAGCCGTTTTTTTTAAGAACGATTGGGAGGGGAAAGAGAGGTTGGTGTGTGCCAATTGGGGAAAGCAATAGTCGCGGAACTACTTGATTGTTAGATTGCCGAGTCGCCGTAATGGCTGTCTATCCCACGCCAACGATACAAGCTAAGTATATTCAAGACACGCGAGATGCAAGGACAGCAAAATAGATTATAAAAAGACACAGGCCACGGTATCAACGATGGCAAGGGAAGGAATTAGTAGAAGTAAAATTGAGTGAGAGAGAGAGCATTCCAAAAACGATGAGAAAGCGGGTAAGTGTTACATCGTCAAGTTGGTTGGTCATAAAGCAAAAAACGAGTGCGATCATGGTACGATGCTAATGAGACAAAATAAAATTGCCGTTCGTCATTTGCGTTTGAGAGTTTAAGAGAGAGTGGGGGGAGGTGGGTTTTGGAAAATCATGCAGTCTCCGCGTCTGACCCGGGCGTTGGCGCCGGCTCTTCAAACTTCTCTCCGTGCACGCGGAAGCGATAGAGACAAGTAAATTCCTTGCCCCAATTGCTCAACACGCGCAGCGCGACGATGCCAAAGTCAAGTTCCAGCGCGCGAACATCCCCATCAGCGCGGAACGTCTGCACCGCCTCCTCTGTCTTCTGGATGTCGTACTCGAACTGCGCAACGCGCACGTATTTGGCCGAATGCGGCAGGCTCCGCGGCTGCATGGGCACTTCCAGCCCGGCTTGGTTGCGTGAGTCCTCCCAGGCGGTCACCTTGGCGTGATTTGTCGCGCCTTCGACGAGTCCCCAAACCTCCATCTTTCGGGGCGCAGAGCGCATATCCCAAGCAACTTCGCTTGCGACATGGTCAATCGTGATGTCATCGATGATAACAGGGTGGGCAAGCGTGACGCCGAGTTGGCCCTGATCCCCCACGAATGGCCAGCAATGACCATTGTGGGTCTCGTGGTGCAGCGCTGTGATGGGCGGCCGCCCGATAGCATAGCCGTTACCGGTGATGTACCCAATGACCTGCTGGCGGAAGCCCTGCGGAACGATTTCGAGCGTATCGGATGTGAGGCTAGGGATGACGGTCGCTCCCCCGGAGGCCAAGGCAAAGTCTGCCTTGGCGAGTGTATCTTTGGAGTGACGCGATATTGCGGTGTTGACGAGATGTCCAATGAGCTCAGTCACGTCCTGCCCATCCGACGCCTTGATCGTCAACGCCTTCTTGCCCGACGACGTGATCTTGCTCCACCACGCCGCGGTCACAGGAGGACTGCCCATCTTGACCGAATTCTTGCCAAATTCGAGTGCCTCGCGCACACCACCCTCGACGTTACCAACGCGCTCTTCCAAGGCAAGTAATTTCGCGCGCGCTTCTTCATCACTCGCAGGGCCAGCCATGACCTCGCGCTCTGACTGTTGGGCTACAGACACGATGGTTCGGAGGGCATCGATCTCCTGGCGCACGGCTTGCAGGCCTTGACTCGCCGCGGTACGGTCGACGTTTCGATCCTCCGCAGTACGGAGATTCTCCTTCTGCAGACGCGATTCGAGGGCGCCGAGTCGGCCAGAAACGTCGGAATGGGTTCGCGCTTGCGTGTCGATGCGTGTGCGAGACTGCTCGGTATCTAACGAAAGTCCAGCGAACGCGTTCTCCAGTGACTGTAACCGTGCAGCGATCTCGGCAATGTCGGCAGCAGGTGCATCGGGAGCCTGGTAGCGAGTGGTCTGCGATGGTAAAGATGGGATATGGCTGAGAGGATCCAATCTCCAAAGACTCATGAAAGCATAGTAGAGTACGGCTCCGATGACCAGCCATTTT
>QFEA01002217.1:0-28500 GCA_003315975.1 Lactifluus echinatus
CGCTAAGACTGCGCACCTAGGCGACGCTACCAATGACTTTTTTCTCGCGATGTCAGCTGATATACACAAGTCACTCAACTACGTGTGAATCCAAGTCAGAACATGATCTGCCCTGTCGAAGAAATGACCAGTCGTTTTGAACCGAAGCACAGCATAGTACTGCCATCTAGAATGTTAAAAAGTAGTAGACTGCCATCAGTACCTCGTTCCTCGATATAAATATAACATAGTTTGCAGCCCTACCTAGGGATGAATGGGTCACATCAAGCCTCAGAAGCTCGTCGGAACTCGTCTAGCGTAGCGTAAATGACATCGTGAGAAAACGACCTCACCTGAACCTGATCCGGTTTTACCGAACAATCTTATCTAGCTTAACTTAACAGTTGACAACATCCCCATGTCTCCTCAGCTCCCATCACCGGTCATTTCTTCTTCGTCTACGTTGTGGGCAACCGGTATTTATGTTCCCTTTGTATCCTTTTCATGGCTTTTTTTCCCGTTTGGCTCATTGTCTGTTAGCATCCAGGGAATGGGTCATACCTGCAAAGCCCAAGCCAGGCCGTAAGCCGAAGAAAGATCTGGCTCCGACACCCATCCAGACAAGCGATGTAATTTTCCATTTTCTCATCCATTATCATTATCAGGATGGCTCAATCTTTTTGGGTCTAGATGTCAGATGCAAATGGGCGGCGCGTCCAGAACAGGTATCTAGCTGTATGAGTTCATTTGAGGCACACCTGTACTAATTTCGTATTTCCGGAAGGGCTGCCCAGCGTGCCTTCCGAGAGCGCAAGCAATCTCAGCTCGCTGAACTTCAAGCGCGCCTTCAGCTCTATGAACAGGGCGAGATCGAGCGTAACGTCGCCCTCCAAAATGTGGCCAAGCGCCTCAAAGAAGAAAACGACCGCCTCCAGGCTGAGAATGACCAGCTTAAAGAGAAGATCGTTATTTTTGAGCGCGAACAGATGGTACAGAAGGTTGACGAAAACAAGAGATGGAGGGACAGTCCCTCTGAGAAAGTCGATAATCGAGATCCACCGAATAAACGAAGTAGACTCGCCGTCGAGACCACAACTACTTTCCAGGTACATACGCCCACCACCATATCACTCGCGCCGTCTCCGTCTTTGGTCTCTTCCCCGGGCTCGAATGTCTCATCGGAGAATCGACTGTCCCGTCTCTCAATACAGCCCTCGGCTCCAGAGGATGTAACGTTCCCACCAACAGTCTCTACCTTCGACAGCATATTCAACTTCCCGCCAGCAGGCCACAAGGCCCCAGTGTTTGACAATAGTCCCTCATTAGGGGCTTTCGAGTGCGGCTTTTGCTTGGACGAATCTTCCTGTGTTTGTCGTGAGATGGCTCTACGTCCTCCCGAAGCGCCGTTCAAGACGGAAGCCGCAGAGCCAGCGGATTCCTCTGTGCAGGCCGTGTTATCTTCCGCGCGGCAGATAAACACGTCTTCTGTTCTCGACAACCTCCCCCCATACCAACCGCCGGTCCCTCTTCGAAGGAATCCGGCAGTGAGACCTCTCAGATCATTGTTCCCCGTTGTCCCACTCTCTAGGGACCCCTCATGCACCGCGCCATCAACTCCAGCAACCTGTTCAGGCGATCCATCGAACTGTCTGGCGTGTGCGGATGACGTATTCGGACAAGCGTTTTGCGCTGCCGTCGGCGAGTCATTGGCTGCCGGCCGGCGGTGCGCAGATTGTCCCCGTGGTAGCACTCAACGTACGGACGAAGGACATTCAAATGCGTCCCTGGAGGGTGGTATCAGCCTATCGGAGACTATCCCAACAAGCGACGCCTGGCGGCAATTGAAATCACATCCAAATGTCTCGTTTGCCGACTTGACCTTGCTGGCTGAAGTCGTGGCACGGAGGTCCAAATGCACGGGCCCTACCGTGGTCATCTCTCCACCACCCGGTTCGTTCACCCCAGAGAGACCGTCTTCCCCAGTGGCTTCAAAGGATCACCCTGCAGAAGTGGATCACGACACTGTTGTACTGTCCGATCCACACGCGCACTATCGTCGGAAGGAAAGGGAACGTTCCGTGGGCTCATCCCCGAAGTTGGCATCTGAGGAGCACCTTCGGTGCGCGCGGCCACGATCAGTGCGCGAAGTCCACGCGGCCGGTGTGAAAGAAGCGCTGGCACTTCTAGATTCACGGTTCTGAGGACATGGTCGAATACACCCATATGTGTTAATTACACTGCACTATATTCATTAATCAGTTGTGCTGCCGTCCATTGGGCTGCTCAATTTATGAGCTTGGGAGTTGTATTCATAGCGCCGTTCCCTGCACAGATCAATAGAATACAATCGGACCTCATGATAAACATGGAGGTCATGATCCACATCGTAGTATGCTATGATTATGATCCCTTTACATACGTACTCCACAATCTCCTATTGCGAGCCCTCCCGGGATTTCTCCATCAATAACCACATCCTGGACAACTCCTTCAGCTTGTCAAAAAGTACACGGCGTTCATGATCTGATAGCGCTTTTGTTGAAATGTGGCCATTATGCAGGTTGCGAAAATGAAAGACCAACGTCTTGAGTGACGCCCGATGGAAGTTGCGTGGTAAAGGAACGACTGAAGGCCATAAGCTCAACAACGTGCGGCGAGCAAGTCGATATGCTCCAATTGCAAAAAAGACACTCGTGATGGCGTCTATGACTGGGACATCAGGTTTAATACCTGTGGCAATCATGCGTCGGAGTACACGCATGGCGCGTTCGGGATCTTTCTGGCGCGCATAACCCACTATGAGAATAGTGTGCATAACGCAATTGGGTTTGACACCCCCTCTCTCCGCAGTTTTCATTACGGCTTCCGCCGCAAGCAATTCGCCAGTTGCGGCATAACCTTCCATTAGTGCGGCATAATGGTATTGATTGGGATGCAAGCCACGATCGAGCATCATTTGGAAAATATCCCTGGCGGTTGTCATATCGCCTCTTGTGACAGCCTCATGCCGGATCCGGAGTGCGAATATCCGATGGTCCGCAAGTATACCACGATCAGCCAAAGATTGGATAGTTGGTTGAATACGATAGGTATTGTGATTGAAAACAGGATGAACGCCAGCAGATGGATCAAAGGATTTGTGCGAGGTGGAGACGCGAACTGGATGGGACGGAAGCCGGGTTTGGAAGAGCTTTTGCTTCCTTGGTGGCGTATGATTCCAGCCCGATCGCTTGGCATTACGAAATTGGCAACGAAGAATAGATGTAAGGGAATGAGTGAGGTGAGACAGAGAAGGTTCGTCGGGAGGAAATCCCTTGAAGACAAGGGAAATGTCGGTCGACGTAAATCCTTCGACATTTATGAGGTGTGACTCCAGAAGTGCTTTGGTGTAATTATCTGGTTTTACCTGGCAAATCTGCATGAGGCGCAGGCATGCTCGCAAACCATCAATGCCACGCAAGTGTAATAGGCCAGCTGCCAGCGCATTGAGAATCTCAACAGTAGGTTTGGGTAGAACCTTAAACAAGGGTAACTCCTCTTGGAGATCGGGTTTGAAATGTAAGCCGCCAAGCACTGTTTGCGAACCTTCGACTTCTGCGCACACGGATGAAACGACACCAATTGCAGCACTGGGTCGGCCAACGACAAAGTACAGGCGAATAAGGGCAGCGATAAAGCAGCCGTCAGGAGCGAGACCAGAATGCTCCATTTGTCGAAGCAAACCGAGCGCGGAGACCAGGTCGCCTCGGAGTGCCATGTAGTGAAGGAGGATGGTGTAAGTAGCGATATCTGGTAGAATACGACGGCATGTATGATTCCAGCTTGACGAACGGATGAGTTCTGAGAGGGCAGCATCTTCTCCTTCGTGCCGTACAGGGCGCACACCAAACGACAGCCGGGACACGTCGAACGTCCCAAAATCGAAATGAGGAACCAGCGATAATACCCGCTCTGTGTCCTGGGCATCTATCGAAAATTGAAGTATGGCATTCAGGATACATGTGGATGTTTTTGCGTCTGCGTCTTTCATGGCGTTCAAGGCGCGTGTCTGGACAGCAGCGTCCGGTCCTAGAGCCCGATACGCAGAGACGACGGTAGCTTGGGTGCAAGAATCGATGGTGATCCCCGCCTTCAGCATCCGTTGAATGACATCCATAGCCTTGGCAATATTTCTGTTGCGTAGGTGGCCAGATATAAGGAGGTGATATGTCCTGCGGCTCGGGACTAGATCGTCTTCTTCGAACCACCCTAAGACATGATCCAGGTGTGCAAATTGCGATACCTCGATCAGAGCACGTATACGCCAATTCAGAAGGCGAGGGGTTTGACGTCCAAGTTGTCGTTTCTGAAGGCGAGCCAGAGCGGGTATTAACCTCCACTCTCGGGCGTCGGCGAGACGGCGAGCCACGGATTCGTATACCTCCTTTCCCAGGTGACAACCGTAGCGATGCGCGGCAACGAGGACTAGAAGTGCTCTGCGGGGGCAAGAAGTGGATATCATACGTTGCGAAAGCCTGGATACCTTGCGGCTGTCGGAGAATATGCGTTGTAACTCGTGATCCGTTAAGATACCGATGATTTTCTTCCCAGGAGATTGATTGACAGTAACGCGACTGTGTGAATCTCCCAAGGATACGAGGGGTTTTAATGGGCCGTCGCGCATATGTGGGGCATCCGCTTGATGATTGGTGAGTGACATAGGGACCGTAGGAGGGTTGCCGGCTATAAGTGGGTTGTCGTAGTCGCGTGGAACGGAAACTGACCGCACGCTCGGTCGGGTGAAAGCAAAGGATCTCAGCCATATGGAGGAAAGGGAGGAATAAGGAAGCGGGGGACAAAATGACGAGAGTGTGAGAGGATCCGCCAGAGAGTGAACGAGCTGATGAAGAGACTGCCTGCTGCCACGGCCAACTCTCCAAAGCATGGACAGCCAGATCAGACGTCAGGGGGGGACGGTGTTGGGACACCGTGGACTCGAACTGCAACAGGGCGGCACGTAAGTGATGTGGAAAAAAACGTGGAAAAGGGATGGCAGGAAAGACCTCACATGAAACACGAGGCAGATTAGGAGAATAGAATGGCAGTGTATAAGGCTTCGCAAACCAACGCAACGCGACCGACAGAACAGGACCAGGACGCGGACACAGACACGGACACGGACACGGACGGGAAGGGACAGGTGCGGGTGCGGGTGCGGTCAAAGACCAACTCGGTCGTCTCCGCGGACATTGCCGCCACCACCCTGAACCTGAACTGTTCGCTTTTCGCTTTCGCTTGAATTGGCCCACCGCCCGCCACTAGTGTAGCAATGTATTAAATTTTGGTCCACACCACACAAATAGGCACTTTGTGACGGTGTCTTTTTCACTTTGATCATGTTTGAGCCAGCTCGGAGTGGACGTTCGGACGTTCGGACATGGAACGTAGATGTAGATCCCATCCCCGTGTGTGTCGCATTACACAGCAGACAGGCTGTTCGTGCGTTCCGGTCTGCGATCTACTCGGCGAGCACTGGTCCGAGAGGCACGCTGATTTCATGAAACTCGTCACGCCTTGTATCGAGCGAGTTCAATCCATCCCATCAATTCTACGCTCCCAACTTAACTTGTAAGTTGACATCTACTTCCGCTCTTGGATGTGGACGCTTTACCGACGCAAAAAATTGCCCATTCCCGCGGAATGAATCAAATTCCGGCTGACTTGCCACGACCCGTGTTTGGGGTTTTTTCCCAGGTTGTCTAGTCTTGATAGTCGCTCATTTCAGTGGTAATGGTCAATACCGTCCGCCACGAATGGTAGAGCCCTGGAGCGCCCGGAGATCCGCCAGGCGATTGACTCCCTCAGCCGCTTGTGTCTCGCGTAAGTCCATCAAATCCACAATCCAGTTAGCCGCCGCTTTTCCCTGGCGACCGTGACGGGGCAGGGGAGTTTCATCGCTTTGCCTGCCCCGAGCTGTTCGCCCGTGAGTTGTGACAAAATGAGGCGTGCTATGAAATATATAAGAGGTAGGATCAAGTTACCATCCCGCCTAGTTTTCCCGCCATTGCTATGGCTCATACCTCTCCCCTCAGGTCCCACCTTTCGGTGCTGCAGGCTAGCGCATCCCTGTATGCATCTCTTCCCGCCTTTTTCATACCTCAGGTCCTCTCAGAGTCGGGTGACGTAGAGTCCTGGACACCCGTCTCGTATGCCCAATTCCTTATTGATATCGAGTTGTTTGCGAGACATTGGGCTCATGTCCTCAAACTCGATGGTGTCCCTCAGCGGTCCGTTGTTGGCATGTGGTCAGTCAAGTCGTGTCTCGCTCGCTTCACTGCGTGACATCTAATCATCTATCTTATTTAAGGCTGAGCGGCATGACATACATTGACGTCTTGCACATATATGGCGTCTCGCGTGCTGGCTACATTCCGCAACTTTTTAGTGTTCGGCTACCCAACCCTCAAGTTGTTAATGAACTGCTTGTCAAGGCCAACGCTCGCGCGCTTCTTGTGGACCCGTCATTCGAAAATATCACCCAAAGTTGTCATTTGCCGACGCACCGAGCTGTCACGTCTATTTACGACATTGACTCCCACGAACGGCCCCTTCCAAGGCCTCCCACGCTCAAGGAGGATGACACCGTTTTCATTTTTCATACTAGTGGCTCTACCTCAGGGACCCCAAAGCTCGTCCCTTGTAGCTCATCCTGGCTTAATTCCGCGGTCACCAAATCGCATCAAATCGCGAAGCCCAACGGTAACACCGAGCGCAATCAAGATGTCACTGTGTGGATGTGAGTGATGATGGATCATCCCTTATGCATCAACTGAATAATAACTTGTGAAGGGGGAGCATGTGCCACATAGCACAGACATTCAGTGAGTGTTACCAGTGCAACGATCGATCGATCTGATCGTGTTGACCCGCGCTCTATCTACCAGTGCTGCTCGGCTCTCTTCAACACGGCGCCTGTACAATCCAACCTTCTAAACAGTCTTTCTCATCGACTGAATTATCCTCGATGGTTCTGAACTGCGGTCTTAATCGCCTCAACCAGTTCGCGACGTTCCTTACCAATCAACTCCGGAATTCCCGACAAAACCGGAAGCTTTTAGCTCTCCTCCAAACCCTTGATGATGTGGTATACAGTGGACTGGCGCTGCCTCGTGAAGAGGAAGAATGGGCATACGGAAATGGTATAAGGCTGCGTGTGAGTCAGACGTCCGTTTGAAATTGCCGAAATGTGTCTGATTTCCCACAAGAATCTCTTCGGTAGTACCGAATGTGGCGCCATGCTTCTGTCAGCCGGGAGTTCTAGGGATACAGCAACGTTCCTTCAACCACTTGAAGGGATGTCGTACGCCTTCCTTCCCGTTGACTCGCAAGGCGATGCAGGTTCATCTCTGCTGGAGCTTGTCATCCTTGCGGATTCACCGGATTGCCCAGATCGTTCCTTGCGGGCTGTCGACGGCCACTTCCATACAGGAGACTTATTCCAAGAGATTTTACCAGGCCAATACCTTTCCAAGGGTCGCAACGACGATTGGATCAAGAGCGAGAACAGTCTCCGATGTGATACCAAGTACGTGTTGTACTTTGTCCTAACGCAAAGGGCATAGGCTGAACTGGTTTATAGGTCCATCGAGGATAACGTTCGTGCAACGTGTGGTGATTTGGTGACTGAATGCGTCGTTGTTGGAAACGGTCGCCCATCACCGGCACTCTTCATTGAGTCAAATTCAGACATGCCTCACCCCAAATTGAAACGTGAAGTTCTCCGTCGTACCCGACAGTTCCATTCCAGAAGATACTTGCACGAACGCATCACGTCAGCAGATTTGATCGTCATTGTGGAAAAGAACTCGTTGCCCAGGACAGCCACCAAGGGTAACGTCCGCAGAAGAGCGACCGAAGAGGTCTTTCGGACTCTGTTGGACCAGATCTACGGTTCAGAATGGGGTGGTAAATCATAAATCGATTATCGTGAATCCATCTTATGGACAGGCAGTATTTATTATTTTCGCACTCGCTATTGCTTTCAAGGTTAATCATGTAGTGTAGTAATACGGTAGTCGTACCAGTAGAGCTTAAAATAATGTTTAAAGCACAAATTAGTGGGTAGAGACATAGTATTCATCTTTACATTCTTATCATTCTTAAAGTTTTTTTTTTTTTACGAGAGTAGAGTAGTATAATCGAATCCACCCCTAAAACATCAAACTATTCATCCTTCTTCGCTGTCTGCGGCGTATACATCGTCTGACATGATGATGACAACTCGTTCCGGATTTACTTGCATAAGAAGAGACTCTGTATGATCTATACCAGTCTTGACTTGTACATGGATGTCAACGCGCCTTGCCATGAATGTAGTTTCTTGTCTGGCGCGGGCCAAGCTTAAAGTGATCTGATGAGTCAGGAAAAGCTGCGTTCCATCACTGGGATCCTGAAAGGGACAACTCCGAGTCATGAAAGATGGAAGACACTGTTGCTTGTGCTTGTATAGCTGGAAGCCGGGCCGCCCACCACCGGTTAACCCGGTTTCCCAATTGACGATTACAACAATGGGATGATGTGATCGACGAAAATTGTGCAGGGCTGTGAAAACGGTTTGAAGAGGGCGAACGGCATGAGTAGGTATCAGTGGCGCGGCAAGAGTCGCCAATGGGGCGGAATTGAGTTGGTGTTGCTCTATCGCAAAGCGGTCTGGCCAGTAAAAGGCACTGACCGAGTCGATCACGAGGAGCGCAATCTCAGAGGTGGGCATGTTCATCATGTGGTACGAGGATAGATTAGCTAAACCGGCAGCCAGCTGGGACGAGGACTTTGGACGGAAGATGTGAACGTTTCGAAGTGCGACGGAAATGATATGACTGGTGGAGCGTTCATCAGAAGGGAAGTCAGGCGTGAGGCGCCCTCGAAGTAATGTCTGGAGTCGGTGAATGTCGAACGTGCCATCTGTGTCAAACACGACGGAGACCTTGTTCCAACCACCGCAACGGAGAGGAAGGACACATGAACAAATGAGGTAGTAGAGAAGATGAGACTTCCCGGAGCCTGCAGGACCCTGTATTCCGACGACATCACCACGATAAAGGGAAGACAAATAGGAGAGGCCGGAATGCGGTGGAGTAGGGACCCCAAGAGGAGCGGCGGCTGTGTTGGTGTCTGATTAACGCGAGACGTTGTAAACTTCCGACGAGTCAAGAGACGCACAGGTGGATCGCGCGGCACTCAATAGCTATTGATTGTTAGAGTAAGTGACTCACAGGCCGGAAAATTGACCTGCCTCAATGAGTGAATCTGACTGAATCTCATCATCCATCGTCGACGTCGACGTCGCGAGGCGAGGCGAGATGGCCACACGTGACTGAGCATGGCGGGCGAAGACGAGCAGACACACTTGACGGCTACTCGCTAAACATGTCGTCTGCTCCTCACAGGGTCGCCGCTTCTCCGTCATCTCGTCGTCCATCATCGACACCCTCCCATCAACCCTCTGCGTCCATCTCCAAGGGTGCCACAGCTCGCTCGGCAGTCAATCCACGTGTCGCTGCCTCACTTAATACCCCCCGGCGTCCGTCCCCCAGGACTCCACCTCCCCCACCGGTCAACCCAGATGTGTCTCAGGCACTTGCTGCGTCTCTCAAGCGAGAGACAGAAGAGAAAGAGCGGGTGTGTGTGACTTGTCGTCCCATCAATGCGAGCCGGCTTAACAACTGTTCGTAGCTTCTCGTGCAGCTGCAGAGCAAGGATCAGACCATCACGACGCTATCTGAAGAAAATGCCCACATATCCACAGCTTTGAATACTGCTGAAGCACAGCTATATGATTTATATACTGAGCAGGCTAGGATGGAAGAGGAAATGTCCGCCCGTATTGAGGTTACGGAGAAGCTCAGAGCGCAGGTTCGCGAGCTTGAGAAGGAGAAACGCGATTTGCACAGGCGTTACAATGAACAGGTGAGTCCTCATGCTCAACATTTGGCGCGAAGGAGGTTAATGGGTGTTCCCAAGACTGCGACTTTCGAGGCAGAGCGTCAGTCATTCTACGACAACGAGCAACACCTCAAGTCTCGCATCCAGTCCCTCACGCAGGCGCGCAATCAGTCATCAGCACCACGTTCACCGACGATTTTGGTCATGTCAGAAACGGATACTGAAGATGAAGAAGAGGAGGAAGCTGTCAAACCATCTAATTCACCTCAAGAGAAGGAAGATCATCACGCGGAGCCAGCCGAAATGACTGCCCTGAGGCTAGAACTTTCCACCCTATCAACATCGTACGCGTCGCTCCAGAACACCCTCGTTCTGCTGCAGACGCAACTCGTCGATCTGAAGCGTGTGAACAACCAGCTTCAGGAGGAGAACGAGAGTTACAACATCCTTCTGCGCGAAAAGACTCTAAGTGGACAGTACGGCCTGTTCAGGCAGGTTAGCGAGGACATGTCCAATTTCGGTGGCGAAGACGATCGGACAGACGATATGGGTGACGTTCAAAGCATGCGGAGCGGCGCGCACAGTAGCCAATTGGGTATTGTCGATGAACATCCGGATGAGGAAGTCTTGCATAATGAATTCGGGGCAGACCATAGCGATTATATGGCCAATTCCGACGACGAGGGATCTCTGGGCAGAGAAAGTTCGAGCCGCGGCAAGCGTAGTCGTCACAGTCGCGGTCGCCATGGGGGTTCTTCCCACTCCCCCACCCCTCGCGGAGAGTCCCTCGCTGGATTACCCATTACTGGTCCCGGACTCGACCTGGCTGCCGAGTTGGGAAGGGCCGAAAACAAGGATATGTTGGATGGCCATGCGGTCGATGTCTCTGGCGTGCCTAAGGATAGACGAGGAAAGAAGAGTTTGTCCGAATCTAGGAAGGTGTCCGCGGCGGAACCTGGCATGGAGCAAAGTATCTCTCTCAATGAAGTCGATTCTCTACGGAATGAGATCAAGTCTCTCAAAGATGCGAACAAGGCACTTTCCCTATATGCGTCAAAGATCATCGACAGGATTATCGCGCAGGAAGGGTTTGAGCACGTCTTGGCCGTTGACTACGAGGCAAAGGCGCCTGCTACCCCTACAACGACGACGACTTCTCCAGACCCGTCCGCCAGACCCGACCCCAAATCGAAGCGGCGAAACACAATGTTTGCTCGTTCAGAGTCTAATCCCCCTCCGCGCGTCGAGAGACTTACCACTTTTAACTCACCTCCGCCCCCAGAGAAAGTCCGTTCTTCGCGCTCTAGCAGACGTTCTCTATCCTTTGACTGGCGTGCATTCTCTTCTTTCGTAAGTGGAGATAAGGACAAGAAGCCTGAAATAAATCCGAACCTTCGTCCACTCACGCTCAAACCCGGTAGCGTCAGCGGCGCCCGCAAGCTGGAGACACAGGAGGACGAGGAAGATCGTAAGGAACGCGAGCGGCTAAACGCAACCATGAAACTCATGGGCATCGAGAAGCCGTCGCCGCCCATGTCACCGCAGATCCAGGACAGTTACAGTGCTCCAGAGACTCCCACCGCAGCGGCGGAAGGTGCGGCAAGCCCGTCACTCGTCTCTCGTTTGTCATTCTTCCGTCGGTCAACAGCACCCGCCGATGTAGCACCAGATTCCTCTCCTGTTATACCACAGGGGAAGCCTGTCAACCTCACTCATGATACCCTCATCCAGGCACAGGCAGAGGAGTCCCTCGCTGCTCTTGACGCGCAGGAACGCGTTCTTGGGGAAGAAATGGCAAAGGGCAGGAATGGTGGCTTAACTGAAATACTACCCCGTAGCAAGTCTGGCAGCAGGCGCTCACACACTAGCGGAGGGGGCAGTGGCAGTACTGTGTGGAGCGCCGGTATGAGCCGTACTGAAGAAGACGATTGATTACACCAGACACTTCAAACTGTAAACGCAAAGGGCACGCTACTGTATGGAGATATACCGTCATTGACCCCGCCTTTCTTGCGGCATCAAGCACAACTTACGGCACGCATATATATCTATTGTCTTGATACGTACCTTAGGAAATGTATACCACTACGTAGTTTTCATTCAAACATGGATCAGAGTTGCAAACCTTGTCATTACCGCTTCGGTGAGCGAGAGTCGGATAACGCTTCCGTATGGGGACTATAGGAGAGGCAGCCCGTAGACATGTCGGCAAAATATGAAACCACAGTGGGAAGATGAATAAAGCGGTTGCCGGCCGCCATCAGTATGAGTGTCCGTGAGTCCATTGCTCATTGACACATCGCTGACTGTTGCGGGACAAGCGTGTTTCGGGCGTGTGTGCGAATGGTTTCGAACGGGTTTGTGGCAAATTCGGGATTTGCGAGGACCAATGGTTGGCGAAAGCGTTCGACTTTCCTGTCCAGCGAAAAAAAAAAAAAGCCCCAAAAAAAAACCGCCTTAAGTCGCAGTCAGTTGTATGGAAAAGGGTAACAACGCGTACAAGGCACGTCGGCGTTGCGATCTCGTGAGAGGGGCGCCCTTCCCTTCGCCAATCTGGCCCGACCGTGGCTGAGGTTGGGAGGGCGGTGTTGGCTCCGAGACTGGCGCAGGTGGAGACTGGAACTTGGCATCATCCAGTTCCGCGCGCACGTTGGCGCCGGTGTCCAAATCTGAAGTCTGCTCCTCTACTGAGTCCGCGGACCTTTTCGCATCGGTTAGAGTAGGTGCACTTACCATACCTGTTGTCGTTGTCGTTGTCGTTGTCGGAGGCAGTACATTGATTGATGGAAGAGTGGCCTTCAACAGTTCCATGCCGCCGCCCGCTAGGTGCTCCTTCTCTTTGCGTTTCAGTCTCCGCGCATGCGACTTCGAATAGGGAGAGCGTGACGCTTCCAATCCTGAGAACGTTATCACGATGATGGAACAGAAGAGTGCGCAGGGTATGAAACCCGAGAGAGTGGTGTCGTGACGTAGAGCAGTAGAAAGGCGGGGGAAGGCCCGTAAAATGGACATGGACATTGAAACGAAACCACTGTGTTATCGTGACAAGGTAACTGAATTCCACATACGTTCAATGAAGAGCTCATGCTTGAGAATTCGCCGTTCTTTCTTTTTCGGCGTATTGAGTCGTGGCCCCTTGGCCAGTACATCCGAATCTACTGTGTTTATAGAATGCAATATTTCATCTGCCTCAAATTTGAGGGAAAAAATAACACGATGTCAGCTTGTTGACCAAAACAGAGCCGATAGCTCAAGTTATTCACAGTGGCATCTTTGAGGGTCCCGACCTCAATGTGCTGCACGGCGTTATCTTGGACCGCAAATTCACGATTGGCGGATTTCACGGAGGCGGTGTGCGCACGGGCGATAAAGCGCTGTGAACGGACTCTGGGCTAGGTTGTTCACAAATTAAAATCAAGTATTGGTAACAAAGATTGGGGAGTGCACACCATGGTTTTGGTTTTGGTCCGATGGAAGAGGCTGATTAGCTGTACGTGGGAAATGGAACTATTGTAAGTTAAATTATTTAAATTATTTATCTATTGTCTACATCTACATCATCTACATCTACATCGGCCCCTGTCTCATCAGTTCGTGGCGGTGTTTTCGCGTCCTCCAGTCCGACAACGACGAAGCTGACTAATACCAACGCTGCCCCGAGTATCACCTGCGGTTTCACGGGATGTTGTAGCCCTATATCCCCCAGGACAGCCAGAGGCATGGTTAGACTAAGGCCGATTGTAACCACTAGTGGTGTCGTCTTGAGCATTGCGAGTACATAAACATAGTCACTAATGACGGTGATGGCCATCTATCAAGTCAGTTATGCAATGCTTTTCAGCCTCGACCGAGAAATGTACAAGTTCAGAAGACCTACGTTAACCAGCAGGCCACCTATCGCTCTACCAGCCGTCGGTATCTCGAACCTTTCTGCACCGGTAAAATGCAACACGACACCGACCGGCCAACACGCGAAGATGTTAAACAGACCGACAAAGCCAAAAAACAGCTGCATATCGATCCGAGATTCAGAGCGAATCCGAACCTTCAGTAAGATAACGTAAAACGCATAGAACAAGGCGGAGAGCAGGGCAAGACCGTCTCCAAGAAGAGACGAGTCTCCTCGCTGGAGGGCTGTCGGTTTCCGGAGACCGGTTGTAGGAGCAGGCGGTGGCCGTGGGGCAGGCGGAGTATCAGAGTCTGAGAGGGAGACCAGGATTACCCCAACAAAACTTTGACTGGGTCATGTCCTATCCGTCAAAAGTAATGTGTACGACGTACCTAGCGGCGACTGCTCCAACCTTGGCAATCGTAAAGTAGTCAACGTGAAAGATTCGTCCGATAATCAATGTGAAGAACCCTGAGCTTGCATGTCTTAGCAAGAATGAGGTAGAAAGGTGATTGATGATTACGCACCGCTCATACTAGACAAGATGGTGGCGCTTGCCACGCTGGTCAGCCCAAGACCAGCGTTGAGCGACCAATTCGCACAAAACCAGAGAAAACAGAAAAAGGATGCCAGCTGCGCAGTCTCCCGTGTCGTGAGGCGCGGGAGAGCAGTTGTGGTCGATCCGGGCGGCACATCTGTATCGTTCAACGCCTCATATTCATTCGCGAGTGGCTCGTATCCACCTGAGGGTCTATTGTAACGTTGGTATCACGCGAATTGGGAGTGTTATTCGTTCACCTTGATCCATCCTGTTGATCGGTCACCCAACGACACCGTCGAATGAAGCGTCTTATGATAAAGGGCAGAAGGTACGCCGAAAACGAGCTCGTTGTGAGGTAGGTGATGCTGCGTCGTGTGAGTGAGCCTGCAGTGCACAGAAAGGTCAAAGGTAGTACATACAGGAAGGGTTTCTCGTATCCCCCGATGAACAGATCCTGAGCACGAGCACAAGAGTCGTAATCGTGCACACCGACTATAATTCTGAAGACTGCACCTGTGTCACAAAATTGGACGCCGTCCAAAGAAAGACCACGAGGAGCAATAAGCATATGCCGATGACATAGTCGCTCCGGCCCATTTTGCGGGACGCAGGAGACTTTCCTGTTGATGAGGGGTTCACAGGTAGATTGTCCATCTCAAAAACGGGGTTTAAGCTGTGTTCAGACATGCACGGCTAGCGAATCATCGATGTCAACACTGACGTACTGACGTTCCGAAGCCGACTCGAGCACGTGCTGCTTGATTTAATACACAATTACAGTACAATGCTACACTCTCATAAATGATCCTCTCCAAGACGACGTTCGGCGATATTTTACCTTTTCAAATATCCGGTATAGGTTAATCACCAGGTTAAAACAGTACATGAGCAGTCCAATGCCCACAAGACAGATCAACGCCAGTTGGTCATCACACAATGACTCCCCTGCCTTACTTCCCTCGCCCTTTAAAGGACTAGGAGGAATAGGGAGAGTGCTATACCACGAGATATTCGATGGACTAGCACATGGGATGGGTGAGGTAAAGAAGTTGTCGAAGCAGAGGGAAAGCGCCGCCGACCATGCGCAAATGAACAGCACCTCGAGTAACGTATTCGCCAGCTTGGCTGACGTTCGCCACAGGCCCAATGGTCGTCCAAAGTATTCGAGCTGTCGACACATTTACGACGGTCAGAGAGTAGAACATCACTCAGAGCTCACGTATACAGCGATCATCACATGAACCAGTGTCAACGGGGCGAATATCACAACCAGCGTACTGAAGGAGGTCGCCTTAATATTAGTCTCTATGCACCAGCGCGTTTTGAAAAGGTGCATCAACATACGGTGAACTGCCAAGGATGCCGGTGACATTGTTTTGTTTCTCGATTCGTCGTATTCGAATGGCGATGGCCAGTGCCGCTGTAGTAAACGTGATGTTGACGAACCGAAAGAGCTGGGGGCCCAGGGCCGTCAGCGGGGCATTGCATGAACGTCTGACAGAAGAACAAACTTTACCAAAGGAACATAGGCATTATTCAACAAGTACGCCCGCGCTCGCTTTCTTGTTCTGGGCCACCAGCTCTCACTGGTGAGAGAGCCATCAGGAGGCTGTGACTCTTCAACGGACCCCCCTCCGTTCTGCGGCTGCTCGTGAATGTCCCGATGCGACCAGGACCCGAGCGGCTCGAATGGCTTGACGGCCCAAGGAGAGTCCCACCCGGGCGTCCGATTGTGCGAGAGTGTGTACGGCGTGGCGGGCGTCGTGGGCACCGTTATGCGCAGGCCCCGGTCCCGGTGACCTCGCACGCGCGAAGGCCCCGCGTCTGCGTTCCTTTCGCCAAATGACGGCGATGGTGCATAAGCCCCTTCCCTGCGCACAGTGGTAGACGGTGTCCTGGAAATGGCAGGTTGGATGAGGGGGGAGGCATGGTCCGTCGCTGTGCTGCTGAACGGCTCCGATGCGAACATTGGGCGGCGGCGGGTGAACGGGAACCAGCGGTGCTCGCCGATTGAGGAGGCACGGACCAAGGGGTGGTGGTACGGCTCGAGGTCAGGAGCGCGTGCTCCAGACGAGCCATTGGCACGCGAGCCGTCCGATGGCGGCGGGAGATCATGATGATGAGAAACTGTGGGGGAGGGCGGCTCGTCCTTTGCCCACGCTATGGTAACCCGGGGATGATGAGCGGGTGCGCGTAGCAGCTATATGGTAAGAATCACATACGAGGTCTGGTGACGACCTTGCTGTTCTTGAAGGATGAGACAGGATCATGGGCCCGTTTACTTCGGGCTGTAGCGGATTTGTTGACAGCCGAGGCAGACTGGCCGGTTTGTGGAGGTGATAAAGCCTCGACCATGAACAGAGAACAGAAACGGCTCGGCTACCGTGGCGGCGGATAATGAAGCAAAAGGTGAGAGTGAGAGTGTAAGTGTCATCGTCATCATGGCTGATGAGGCCATCCCTTCCATCTCCACTGGCCCAGTCGGCTCTCGCTTCGTCTCACAAACCGACATCGATGCCGCCAGGGCTCGCAGAGAGGAACAGTGGAAGGCAGCATATGCTAGGTTTCTGTTTCTCCGTCCTTCTCTGCCTCTGCCGCCGCTTACCTGAAGCGACCCTCCTTCACCAGACTGGGCCAAGAGCCACCGCCTCCACCACAGGAAGATGCATACGATGGTCGTAGTCTGGCAGAGGTTCGGCTTCTGTTCTCGTCCGACGTGCTACTCATCGTCATCTGTGCTCGCTAGAAACTCGCCGCCAATCGCGTAAGTCCCGCGCAGTGGCAACAACGCCGTGCGCCGTTCCACACCTCATGATGATGTACTCTCTCCCTCTCCCGATGACGACCTTAGGCAGCCAAACAAGAAGAATGGGAAGAAAAGACCAAACTAGCGAATCAGTTCCGCGCTCTCGAGGAAGACGAGATCATGTTTCTCGACTCTGTCCGGGAGCGACAGGAGCTGGAGGAACGCGAGCGCAAAGAGCGCGACGGTGAAGAACTGAAAACCTTCCGGGAGTAGGCCCCCTTCCTCATTACATACACGCCATGCTCACATTTGAGCGTATTCTTCCTTCAGAGCCGTTGCTGCAAAGGTGATTCTCAAGTCGCCCCCAACAGCGGCACCTGCGACCGAGCCTGTGTCAGCCACGCCATCGAAGACTACGTCGGTAATCCCAAAGAAGCCAGCAAAGACATCTCTCAAGGGTGTCATCGTGAAGAAAAAGTCAAAGCCTGGTCCCGAAGCACAAGTGCCTCCCCGAGCCGGTGCAAAGGCTAGCAAACGGCATGATGACGATGCGTCCCCAGATCCGAAGCGACGAAAAGTCGCAGTGGAGTCATGATTATTTTTTTCATGTCAATTATCGCCGCATCTACTACATATGAAATGAATCATCTTGACATGGCTCGCTATTGCCGTTCATCGTCCAACGTCTATGCAATCAATTTATCTCCGCGTGACAGGACTTGGCGTCGGTGTCCATCGCACACGATTCAGGCCTTTGTCCCCCCTGCTCTCCCAACCCGACATTCTTCCCATTGCATCTGCCCTCCTTGATGCAGCAGTACTCATGGTTGTCCGGTCAAGCAATCGTTTCGCTGCTGGTGTCAGCGCACCCGATGCTTCTGCGCGCCGCGGTGTCCATGAAGGTGGCGGCATTTCACTTTTCTTGCGCGAAAAGCCAGTCCCTAGTAAGGTCGCTTTTGCACGCAGGCTCTTTGTGGCAGTGGATGAAAGCTTGTGCGATAGTATTTCACGCTTGGTCGGGGCAGATATGCGGAAGGGTGTGTTAGGCGTCGGTACCGACGCTTCAGCGGGATCGTCAGACTGAGATAAAATCCGAGGTGTTCCTGCGAGAGTTCCCCAGGTCATAAGCTCTTTGACGGCCGCTGGCCCGAGTTCAGACGGTGTAGGGGACGGAAGCGACGGAACATATGAGAAATTATTCACGCCTGGCGATTTTGGTCTGTCTGCAGATAATAATCAATGATCTGCGCACGCGTGCACCAACCGAACGTAGAAAAAATTACGTACATGGAGTGCCGGCAATTGCATTATCGACCCGGCTTTGAGTGGGGCTAGGCGGTTCAGACGCCGCCCGAGACGAGGACAAGCCCTCGTCTTGATCTGGCAGCCGGGTATTTCCATGCTTGATGGTCTTTGGCGGGCCCTTTGCTGGAGTAGTCGCCGACGAGCTTGACGGGTCGTAGGGCGACACATCCGCTCCCGGAGAGAACATGAGAGAATTCCTCGCCCGGAATGCCCATCCATCCACTCCCGCAGGCCTGGTGTCCTTCTTCGGCGCCATAACATCCACCGCCTCCTCCTCTTCCTTGCGGCGCAAGACAACCTCCTTGCCAGCACCAGTCGAACCCTCCGCAGTCTCTTCGCCTTGTCTTTCACCCGCTGCCCGGACCCCCTCCCCTTCCTGGTCCTTGCCCTCCGTCCCCTCGCCCTGGGCCTGAGGAGCGGCAGTGATAAGCCCGACCGGGACAGGCACCTCGATCCTCATCCTCTCACGCACGCCTGCACTATCCGGCATCTCAATGAGCGCCCTCTCTCTCACCTCGATGGCAATCGCCCGTTGCGCCTCAACACGCCTCTGCGCATCCCACGCCCACCCATATTTCTCCCGCCGCTGCGCGTTCTCGTCGTTCAGTATCTGTGTAAAGCTCACGTTGTCCTCAGACGTGTAGCGTGCCTGGAAGGCATCGAGACTCATGTCCGTGTCGTAGCGCGCGTGTGTTGCAGGTGGGTGCGGGCGCTCGTATTGGCGTATCGTCGGCGTGTCAGAGGGGGCGACGCCAGCGCCGTAGGGCGTTTCGGAGGGGGTCTGCCAGGGACGTACGTGTGTCTGTACGGAGCGGACTGTGTCGGTGATGGATTCGAGGTTGCGGACACTGGCATGAATCAGTTGCGGATCGCGCGTTTCGAGAGCGTCGAGATAGGAATTGGTGGCATCGAGGTGGATGAGGGAAGGAAAGAAATCTCGGGCGATGATGTGTGAAAGTGCGGCTGTGTATTCGTCTTCTTCTAGAACTGTTTGACGACTTAAAGATCGTTTCGAGGCTGCAGCAGAGGTGGACGAGGATGGATCCGACATGATGTACGGTTGTAACAGAACAGTAACAACCGAGTCGCGAGTCGGACCGGACCGGACTCGAGTCAGCACACGGGCCGGTGTTCCGGAGTAAGTTAGGCATAAAGGCATAACAAAGGGCCATCGCATTCCTCTACTACTACGTTAAATCAGGATAGTATCATAACACAACGAAACATCCAACTGCATCATGGTATAAGATGGACCCTGTACTTGGGTTCGTGAAAAAGTTCGTTCTATCGTATCAAAGGGCAATGTCGTGGAGCGTCTGGTTTGGAGGATTGGAGGAAACACAATCGAGGGCATTACTCATGTCATTGTGGTGATAATTGGGAGAGAAAGAAATAAAAAGACTGCGGTTTCCCACAGCATCTGCGAAGATAAGGTTAGAAGTAAAGGGGGTGGAGGAAGATGGAACGCTATACGAACAGAGGAAAGTAAAGTAAGATATCCAACAAATACAAGATGAAGTATGCCACATCATTTGCGTCCCGAACCGGATCGCGGTCGAGTCTTGTCGCGAGCGTCCAAGAATCGGGTTTCCGCGTCAGAGACTTCGCCGCCAACGCTCCGTCGCCCGCTCACGCCAAAATTAGGTCGCCCAATCCGACTTTGCGAAAGCGAGGAAGGTACGGTCGGGGTAGGGAGCTTCGAATGATTACGGATTGTGACATTTGAATGGGGAATTTGCGAGAGCGATTTGCCCCTCGATGATTCTTTGTGTGGTGGAGGTGTGGATGAGGCGATTGGACTCGCAGCTGTGAAAAAGGTAGGAGAGGACAACTCGCGACGGGGGATACCGCTCTCAGACGTGAAACTTGCATTCATGGGGGAATCCCCTGTATTCGAACCCAATGACGATCGTTTGATATAGGCACCACCGAAGCCTGGACCACTGGGTCGCTTAAAACCAGTTGCGCCGGCTGTAGAAGGATGCGCATATAGCCCAGCACTCGAAAGCGGAATAAAAGTAGGTGTCGCTGGGCGCGATGTGGGAGTAGGTATCGAACTAACGGTGGCAGTCGTGCTGACGCTGCTACGACCCTCAGTGGAGGTCGATAGACGAGACTGTGGCCTTTTCAGGCCAGAGGGCTGCGCATTTTGGGACGGCACGTCCGGCGTGCCCGCCGAGGCTGACTGAGATGAGTCCGTCATGGAGGCGGAGGCAAAGGCATGGTGACCAGTAGCAGGCGAAGGGCTGGATATTCTTCGGTGATCCCTGTCTTTGGGTCGGGTGGGAGAAGGAGAGTCTTCCATAATGAGTACCCAACCAGAGGAGTTACTCGCCGGCGTTCGCTTGTGCTCGTCGTTCTCGGCGGTGTGCCGGCCAAGGAGCGACGATCGCGTACGTTCATCGGTGGATCTAAGGTGCATCGACTGACCGCTTCCTGCGGAAGAAAGACTTGTCGGTTTCGAGTTTGACGCTGCCATCGTTGTGAAAGGAGGATTTGGGCGACTCGTACTACCCATCCGCAGCCGAGGAACGCGCGTGTGGATCTTCTGTTCAAGATTCTTGACCTTCGCCCTCATTTCGGACACCATTTGCACGCCTCGGCTCCTAGAGGTGGTCGTAGTAGTAACGCTGGCTGTCGTTGGAGTTGAAGGGCCAACAGCCTGAGAGGAGGAACGGTTGGAGACTATCCTCGGGGGAATGCGAGAGGATGTAGACAACGAAGGCATCGTAGTAGATCTGCTCAGAGATGTCGGTGTCTGAAGCGAGGTAAACTTGTGACGAGGCAATGAAAATCCAGCGCGTTGAAGTAACACAGACTGTCCTGATTCAGAGTCGGCGGACGACGTGGACGGCCTTGGTGCTTCCGGAAAAGGAAGAGATCCTGATTCCGAAGTGGAATCAGGTAGCTCGAGACCAGGAGGTGGTTGTGTACGAAGGAGATCGTCATCCAGGGATTTGGGAGTATGAGGAATAACAGATGAGTCTTCGGACGGTGTCGAAGCGGGGACAGAGGGGCCAGCAGTCTGCTTTGATGCACGAGCATGTGAAGCCGCTAACTGGTCTCTCAGAACCGACACCTCCGCATTAGAGTCTGCCTAGTTCTGAGGAGTCGACGATAAATGAGAAGCTATGCGGCGTACCTCGCAGTTCGTCCTTTAACCTCTGGCATTCCTCCTCGAGATGTGCTTTGTCAAGTAACTCGTGCTCGAGCAATATCTTCTCCTCGAGGGCTCGGGCATACTTGGCCTCGACATCGGAGAGACTTGAAGCAACCGCACGTTCATTCCTCTCGAGATCGTCATTTCCCATCTCCAATTCGCGAAGCTGGACCTTTGTTTTCTGATTTTCCTGACGGAGGGAGTCGAGCTCACGTTGAAGCGAAGCTGTCGTAGTATTATGATTTGTTTGAAGTGACATGAACTTTGACTGGTGTCAACGATTAGCTTGGAACAAGGGTTGACAATCGATAAAGTGTGATCTACCTTCCACGAGTCGCGTTCAGTCTCTGCCCGTTCTACCTTGACCTTTAGTTCCTGCTGCGCTTTTTCGGTCCTCTGGAGTTCCCGCTCCAGCTCCTCCTCGAGCTCTTTGCTTGATTGGTGGAAGTCGTCGAGCTCGTTCTTGGTCTCTGCGAGCATTTCTGCGGCCTCATAATACTTTGACTTCCAGTCTGTGACGGACGACGATGGGGAGAAACTAGGGTAAAGAGGGGATTAGTGTGGCGAGTAAGCAAGTGGTTGAGAGGACGAGAATTACGCGATATGGTCGTCGTCAAGTTGAGCCATGATGGTTTCCTTCCGCAGTGGGTCTGATGGAGAAAGAACTGCGGTCATAGCCGGACCGAATGGAGCACGAGAGAGACGCGGTCAAGGTCAAAGTGGAACGTTGAACGGTGAAGGTGAAGGTGAACGCTTCGAGCGGGGGTGTGAGGCGTCACCGTGGCCTGTGATTGGCTGACACGCTTTGTTTATGCATTGTTTGTGCGGCGGCGACAGCACACCCCGCATACATACGCATACACTCGCCCTACTATACTATTCTATTCCTTCCGGTTTGGCACACTTCCGCTTCTCTAACTTGCCCGTCTTCGGACACTGCATCGCCTCCCACGATATCGCCGACATCGTTCCACCTGCATCAGATTAGCCCTCGAATGCAGCCCGGCGCTTTCACGAACCAGCTTCGCTTGTAGCAAATATCACACCAAGATCATTTCGTGCAGTCGTGATGTAGTAGCTACGTGCATCTCCGAGAGAAATCTGTCCGTCAGCAGGTGAGGAAAGAACCGCGACAAGGTGACTGCATTCGTACCACCAGGCCTTTGACAACATCTCCGCCTCGGAAACAATCTCCAACCTTGACTTTGTCCTTTTCTGTCGCCCGGATATCTTGCACACGAATGACCCCCGTAAAGTCCTCTCCGTGAGGTAGAGGTACGCCGTCCACAACCGTGATTGAAACTACAGCCTGTTGCGGAGACAGTCTTGTGATAGAACCTACCACGACCGAATTTGGTGCAGGCGGATGGTGTTTAATCCGGGGTATTGTCACACTCTAGTAGAACAATCATTCAACTCGCCCCAGAAATAGAAAGTGACGAGACCAACAGAGCTCTGGTACAGCGGGATGCCAAGCAGACTTGCTCGTGTCTCGCCGTTTCTGGAATACACACCGCTACCGAGTTGGAGTGTGGGCCCCCGTGGAAGGGGGACAGGTTGGCCAGGAATCAGACAATCGGAAGCCATGCGAAGTAGCGTATCTTGTGAAATAATAATTATAATTTCTCGGATGTCCGAGTCCGAGCTAGTTGGGTTGGGGATTGTTTGGTCCTTCGCTCCGAAAGCTAACATAACGTCTGCGTCTGTACAGTATTCGCGTCCTCTCTTTCTTCATCCTTCACCATGTCCTCATCTTCGCTAGCCCGCATCCTCTACAGAGGTACTTTCGTTTTAACCATCTTATTTTGCAAATCTCATCTCTCCCTCAATCTAGGTCTTCATACTTCTGCTCGTCGTAATGCCCTCTCAAAGATGACAATGCCTGCAATGAGTCCAACTATGACAGAGGGCGGAATCTCAACTTGGAAAAAGGCCGAAGGAGAAGCATTCTCCTCTGGGGATGTCCTCCTTGAAATTGTACTCCCCATTTACATCAAACATATATGTCGTCATCACAACTCGTCCTTATAGGAAACGGACAAAGCGGTCATTGACGTCGAAGCGCAAGATGATGGTGTTCTTGCGAAGATTGTCGTACGCTAAAATCTTGTAATTCCGCTCACAACAGCGTGTTTACTTGTTCACGTCACAGGCTCAGGACGGGTCAAAAAATGTCTCTGTCGGTAGTACTATCGCCATTCTCGCCGAAGAGGGTGACGACCTCTCTGGTGCCGCAGAGTTGGCTGTCAGTGCTGCCAAAGAGACACCTCCACCCAAGGAGGAAAAGGCATCTGAAGCTGCGATGGTCCCAGAGCCCTCGAGAGAGCCTTCCCCACCTAGCACGCCGTCGAAACCCGGCCTCCCAGCGGGTGACCGTATTTTCGCGTCGCCAATCGCCAAAAAAATTGCTTTGGAGCGTGGAATCCCTCTTTCAAAAATTAAGGGGACAGGGCCCGATGGCCGAATTATCCGCGAGGATGTTGAGAAGTATACACCCGAACCTGCTTCATCTGCTGCAAGCCCCTTCGCCGCAAATACCGTCCCAACTGCAGACTACGTGGACATTCCTCTGAGCAATATGCGTCGCACAATTGCTGCACGTCTTGCCGAGTCGAAAGTCCAGTCACCGCATTACTATTTGACTGTTGATATCCAGATGGATAAAGTACTCAAATTACGTGAAGTCTTTAATAAGTCCTTGGCCGACAAAGGAGCAAAACTTAGTATCAATGACTTTGTTGTCAAAGCGGTGGCTAAGGCACTCGAGGACGTGCCAGAAGCTAACTCCGCTTGGTTAGGAGAAGTCATCCGGCAGTAAGTCTATCGACACAAATATTTTGACGTTCTCCGCTAAAATACCGTGCATAGATACAAGACGGCTGACATATCAATTGCCGTGGCCACACCCACTGGTCTGATCACGCCGATTGTCAAAGACGTCGGTTCAAAGGGCCTAGCAACCATATCTGCTGAAGCGAAGGCACTTGCGAAGAAGGCTCGGGATGGCAAGTTATCGCCACACGAGTACCAGGTATGATATTCTGTCCACAACGGGTGATGCTACAACCTAACCAATATCTGTTGATAGGGTGGTACTTTCACGATCTCCAACCTCGGCATGTATGACATCTCTCATTTCACCGCTATCATCAATCCACCCCAGTCATGTATCCTCGGTGTTGGTTCGACTCAGCCTTCCCTTGTTCCCTCAGCGGAAGACGAGCGTGGTTTCAAGACTGTGAACGTTATGAAGGTGACCTTGAGCAGCGATCATCGTTCTGTTGATGGTGCTCTTGGTGCACGATGGCTGACTGCGTTCAAGGGGTACCTGGAGAACCCTCTGACATTCATGCTCTGAGCATGATGAAAAACGTTGGGCTTGATAGATATCACACTGTGCCCGCATAGATTTTTATATTCATCACTTACGTGCTAATTATCATTCACCCTGGATGTGACGCGTACCAACCAAGTAAGGTAGTAGTTTGTGTGCATGCAAGCTGCTGATGCCAGCGTCATTTGCGTAATCACCTTGACTTGTGCAATTAATGCCAATGCGTCTAAGGAAACCTGGTGCGGATTCCGCGTGCTTTTTATCATTACTAGGGATTTGGCTCAGGTGGTGCTGACCGTAGAGAGACCCTATCTTGCCCTCGGTCTTGAGGGCTCCGCAAACAAGCTCGGCGCAGGGATCATACGGCATGAGATAGATGGTTCATCGACGGTGCTTTCGAACGTTCGGCACACATACATCACACCTCCAGGGGAAGGTTTCCTTCCCCGCGATACAGCTATACATCATCGACAATGGGCCCTCAAAGTTATCGAGGACGCCGTCGCGAATGCAGGCGTCGGTATCCATGACCTGGACTGCATTTGCTACACAAAAGGTCGACCCCATCTCCCCATTCCCCGGCCCCTAACACTGATGACAACTGGCCTTTTATGAGCGCAGGGCCCGGCATGGGAGCACCACTGCAATCTGTTGCCCTAGTCGCGCGGACGCTATCACTTCTATTCAACAAACCGCTGGTTGGGGTGAACCACTGCGTTGGCCGTGAGTGTTTGCCGGACAAAACGACGTGATCTCTCGACATGGAGTCTCCCTGACTGTGTAGACCCACGGGGCCAACTCACACAGATATCGAGATGGGCCGAGAGGTCACCGGCGCGCAGAACCCCGTCGTACTCTACGTGTCGGGCGGAAACACGCAGGTGATCGCCTACTCGCGTCAATGCTATCGCATCTTCGGCGAGACACTGGACATCGCCGTCGGAAACTGCTTGGATCGGTTCGCGCGGGTCATCAATCTGAGCAATGACCCGAGTCCGGGGTACAATATCGAGCAAGAAGCCAAAAGGTCTGTTTGTTTTTTAGATGGATTGGGGATACGTCGCGATTCATCGCCCCCCCCTCTCTCCTTGACGTTGACTTTTTGTTCACTACTGGCATGGTAGGGGGAAACGTCTCGTGCCGTTGCCGTACACCACCAAAGGCATGGACATCAGTCTGTCCGGTATCTTGACGGCTACGGAAGCACTCACGCACGACAAGCACTACCGTCCGGATAACAAGCACGACTCGAACCCGGTGCTGCTTCGAGATGATGGAACTGAGGAAAGGGGCTACTTCACCTCTGCAGATCTGTGTTTCTCCCTGCAAGAGACCGTCTTTGCCATGCTGGTAGAGATAACGGAACGAGCAATGGCACACATCGGTAGCAAAGAAGTCCTGATCGTTGGTGGTGTCGGCTGTACGTTGTTTTCTGCTCCTCTGCAAGTCCATGTGTAAACGAGCCAACGTATTCTCCTTCTCTAACCAAAAAATAGGTAATCTCAGGCTTCAAGAAATGATGAGTATCATGGCCGAGGAGCGAGGCGGAAATGTGTTTGCTACGGACGAGCGGTAGTTTCTCTGCGCGCCTTCTGTTCCCCGCCATTTCTGTTAACTTATCATCGGATGGTACTAGCTTCTGCATTGACAACGGTATCATGATCGCCCAGGCTGGGCTTCTCAGCTATCGAATGGGTTTCCAAACCCCGATAACAAAGAGTACCTGCACGCAAAGGTATGAATTCGTTAACCGTTCATCGAACAAATCTGATTATCAAAACCGTGAAAGATTTAGGACGGATGAAGTGCATGTTGCATGGAGAGGGTAGTTCGGTTACGATATACAAAAAAAAAGTGGTAGCTTCCTATGAAATGGTGAAGTCCGAGTAGCTGTATTCTCTTGCTCCAAGGCCCACGTTTTCTAATTACTAGCAACATTCGCTAGAAGTAGATCCCGTGTGCCGGGGTCGTCCTTCAATTCGTGTATTAGTTTATCGAAGCGTCTCCACCACCATCTATCCATCTCAGTCAGATCGTCGACGAGGTCATCCTCCCGGACCCTCGATTTCCATGGTTTGTCCCGGAGGATATAGTGAAGACATCGCACTTCCTCGTCACGCCATATGTTCTTGTGAATTTCTCTCAACGTCTTCAGCGCATTGTAAACCCAAGGCAGCGGTTTCCACCTCCCTTGGAAGAACGTTGTCAGGAGATCCTGATCGGGGAAGGAAAATGTAGGGACAAGCGGTGAGGTGCGAAGGAAATCTACGATCGATCTTGCAAGTGTGGTAGAAGGCGTGATAATGACGAGGCCAGAGTTCAGAAGAGTGTGCGGACGAGGCCCGGAGGGGTCGACTGAGGTTGGGTGGATATGGCCGCTGGGATGGACAAGTGGTGTGTATGGACAATTTGCAGGGATCCTGTCCAGCACAGCAGTTAGTTTAGGTAACAGGCAAACGTCTGGATGGTTCACCAGTCTTTTGGGTAATGAACAAACTTTCTAGGGTTGCATGCACACACATGAGCCGCTGCTATCCAGTCCGCGGGTAAATCGAGTTCCATCAGTTCATCCATGTTGCGCATCACAATCATGTCAGAGTCCATGAGCACAACTCGCTAGCGTTAAACCAAGCTCAGCCACCAAGTCTAGAAAATGGACTTTGAAAGAACCTACATCGTATTCGACTAACTCAAAGGCCCTTCAAGCATACGTAAATCAGCTATCAGCAATAACTTCTCAGTTGACCTTTTTACGAGGCATGTCTCACCTTAATTTCGACCATGTATCTGCGAATCGCTCGTCCTGTTTGGCGAAGACAGGACCATCCTCTGGTTGCAGTGGCTGAATCTCTATAGACTGGATATTACATCGAATGAGGGCATCTCTAGTATGTTGCGGCAGGAACGGTGTGATAAGAATGACCAATGGGTATCGAGACTGAACTGAGTTCAACGAGTAGTGCAGCGTTAATGCGCCTGGAAGATATGAATCTTTAGTCAACAGCGTAACGTACGCTGCCTTCCTCGACGTAGACATGCTTCCTTCCTTCAAGGGGAAAAATCAGGAAAACTGATCCCGGACCTTGCCGAAATCAGGCCACGGCGCGCAACTTCATCATACGGCGGATGTTTACGTAGCTCGCCCGAGCAAGGAGTACACTCAATCCAGACCAGATAGATATTATAGTGACGCTACGTTGTTCAAGGACCAATTCAATGATCAGGAAAAGCAAAGCAGGCCTCGTTTCCTAAAATCGTGTATGCATTGTCATACAATATTTCGTGGTAGAACTAGAATTTGGTGCAGTACACAGGCCGATCGAAGCGCCCAGTCTTAGCGGAGACGGCTGGGCAGCGCAATGGTTACACAACACGAAACATAAAAATTTTAATGATACACATACCGCGCCTCGCGCTCACTCTCTAGAAGAGCCAAGATATCCTGCTCTCGCACTGGGCCTTTCACGTTCCGGATGATAGTTCGCGTTGTATCATCTAGGAACTCTACACGACATTGTGTAACACCTCCGCGAGAACCGGTGCGCCCAAGGACCTACAACGCGTAGTGCATTGCGTGTCAGACAGATATGTACCACAGCAGGGTAAGGATAAAAGAGGACCTTGA